>NDXB01001919.1:0-47238 GCA_002631895.1 Agapornis roseicollis
ACACATACTTACAGCTTCAGCAGCCCGAAATGCTGTTCTGGGCAAACACAGAGGTGTGTGCTCCAGAATTAAGATACTGTACAATGATTCAGCTTCTATAAACCATTTCTCACTCGATGATCTGCATATACAAGCTGACCACTTAAAACAGTGAGTGATCCCCTGTGAAATGTCAGACAACTCTGGTACCTCAAAACTACCAAAATATCTTTGCTAAAGTGTATTTTGCTTTGAAGTGACCATCTCCAGCATCCAGCACTCTGTATGCAACCTGTGCTAACAGCCTTAGAATAGCCAAGCCAATATTGTAAATATGATGCTTTTATTCCTGACCTCAGCTTTTTTTCCTCCCTGTTTTTAGGGTGCCTTACTCAAGGAGTGTATTTTTATGGGTGAAATTCCACCCTTTTGGAAACACAATTTTAACATGTTACTAAAAAGAAACCAAGATACTACTAAACACAAAGAGGAGGAGGTCAGGGGGGTCATTTCTCTGAGTTGTCTGAATGATTGCAACAATTTACACCTCATTAACAAGAACACAAACTTTTCAGAAGAGCATTTGCCCTTACTGCAGAACAAGATTTTCTAAGATACAAACAATTCATCCAACCGGCATTTAAAGGTCAGGCCCATTCCCTGATATAATGGAAACTCTCAACTCATAATCAGGGTGAACTTGTGATTTAGCGAGCAAGACAATACCTTAATCTGGTCCCACCAGAAAGGAGCTCCTTTTCCTCTCAAAAAGTAGGAGGTGTGACAATGGGATGTGTGGGATGACTCACAGATTTCTACTGTATGCAATCAATGCAATGTTGGTGCATACAATAAAACTAAATGTTGGCTTAAGAATCAATACATCAAACCTGGATCCAGCACTGCAGATACTCTCATAACAAACAAGCCAACAAGAACAGAACATTCCTTTAAGATCACATTTGACCACTGTGCCCAAGTAACCACTAAGGTCAAGATCACCTAGGTACTCCAGACAGTTTCCAAATGTGAGTCATTGCTACATACGACACCCATACATTACAAATACCAGTGAAGAACAATACTGCATTCAAACAAACTGAAGAAACGCAAGGTTAGAGCCGTTTAAACACAAATTCTGCTGATGAAATAGACAAGTTCTGAAAGAGGAAACAATTTATCAGCCACAGACAGCAAGTGGGGCCTTCCAGTTCTTGGTGTTCACCTATGTTTCATCTTCTAATAATGAGGATGTAGTTAAGAAAACATGATCTACAAGAATTCCACTTAGTTTAATACTTTGAATTAAGAAATTACTACCACTGAATATAATTTTCTAAACAATACAAAGTTTAATGCCAATTCACACCTGTAAGTGGAATGAATGTTATATGGCAAAAAAACCCACCTATATCTACAAATTGTGGTTTTCATACTAACACATACTGGAACACTCTACAAACAAAAGGTGCGGTCCCCAAAGCATCACCTACGTGAGGACTTGGCCAACAGAGTCCCTTGCACAAGGGCATCAAAATAAGCCCTTTGTAAATCCAGAACATTTACCTTCTTAACAGTTTGAAAGGACAGTGACAGCTTCAGCAGCCACCCAGCTCTTCACAAAGGTCAAAGAAAATTTGACTTAATCATCCTCCTCCTCCACCTTTATTTTAAGCCTCAACAAATGTGGGAAGAACCCCAACACCAAACCCACAGCATCTGCACCTCTGAAACATTCATCACAGAAAGATGAGTCTTCCCACATTTAATCACTTTACCACTTGCACTTGCTGTATGGCAGTGTTCCGAGGAGGCAGTTTTTCCTGGACCACTTAACCACAAATTTACACGTAGCTCCCCCAAACTACATGCTGTACCAAAACTCACCGTCAAGAAAGATCATTCCCTTCAATATACCAACCATGCAGCCACAGGCTTTTTCCACTCAAAAGAAAAGGACTGCGGTTACTTTCAGCTCGGTTTGCCATGTAACTCCTACCACTTGATTTGAGGGCTTTGTACCACACAAAAGGACACTGGCGGGAAGAGTAGCATACACTAACATTTTACTAGCTAAGGCACCCTTCAGAACAGCTCTGTGTGCCATGCTCTATGTCCTTCCCCATTACCCAAGAGAGGAAAAGAGTGAAAGAGATCTGAACATGCTTTTACAGCCTGTTATTCCAAAGACATAGTTAACTGAAGGCACAAGTCAGGTCTATAGTGGTACACAATCTTCACTTACCACGGACATTAGCCAAGTATTTAGAAAACAATACCAATTCCAGGAATCAGCCATAAAATAACTATCTACGATTCTCTCCTACCTGCTGGCCCTTAATGAACTGGGGTAAAAAACAACATGACTGTATTTGTCCCTCACCCACTGATTCTTCCTCCAGCTCCTGAATGTTTCACAAGTGTAAGGGACAGCAAGACTTCTGCAGGGGTTGAGGAGCCTGACAAACTGCACAGCTCAGCCACTGCCACCCTGTACAGCATGCTTACACAAAGGAAACCCACCGACAGTTACAAAAGACCTTAAGGTTTTGCTCTGTAACACTGGATTGCTTGGATGCCCCAGATGATCTCATTGTCCTGAGTATTTAGTACAGGATATAAATGCTGCATTAATACCTCTAATAATTCTGCTGGTTATGGATCCATTTACAGTCACAGTGCCAAGCTCAAGATGAAACTCAAGTCTAGATTTGAGTGAAATATCAGCAGGAACTCTGCAATAGGATTTGCAAGCCAGAGGCACAGAATCCACAGAACATCGCAGTACAAGGATAAAAGTCTGTCTTGGGAGTAACTTGCATGTTGCTGAAGGGATTTTCTTGCTTCTGAAGTATGAGGCTTTCTGCAACCAGCTTTTTTTTTTTCCAGGATGAACAGAAATTCTACATAAATCCATGCACATTAGCATTCTACATGCTATAAAGAGCAAGCTCAATTTTACTTCTCCTTTGCTAAGTTTAAAGTGGTGAGTCATGAACACTCATCCAGTCTGGTAGATCAGCACATCAGAGACACAGGGGGCAAGTCAAGCCTGATCAAACAATGCTGATCGCTCCAGCAAATATTTCAACTATGGTTGGAAACACACTTGTTACTGCTGCAACTTGCACCCATCAAATGGATCCATCAAATTATATACCAGTCATATCATCCAGGCAGCTGATTACACCACGTGTTCCTGAATACCCATCCCATGACTACCTGAAACAACTAATAAGCTTAAAGTAAATGGAAATGTAATTTTGCTTAAAAAGCATCCCATGATCAACAAGAGAAAACAGCACATATTAAATATAGGATACTTCAGTGCTTTCCTTCCCCAGCAAACAGGAGAATATGAGGAGAAAAATCACTGCTCTGGCCTAAGTACCCAGTGCACTGAACACCAATGGGTTTTCAAAGCTCTGCCCCAGTTAAAAGAAAGGAACTCGTGCCAATTTCGTACCTAGAGTCATTTAATCTGTTGGTCCAACCCTTTTCCTCAGTAACCTGTAACACTTACCAAAGTCCTACACTGAAACACAATTTCACCCACAAAATGTTCAGGGTGAAGAAAGCCTCACAAAACCAGGTTGTATTGTAACCAAAGACAAATGTAACACACACCTGCAAATATTTAAAGAAAGAACTATTTATAAACACTACTCTACTACTGCTGTTTTGGGCAGAAACACCTTGGTATCACTTGCTCACTTTTAAGAATGAAACATAACCAGGTCCATCTGGAGAATTCACAGTTTATTTTCCTGTGTCAAACTTGTTTTACTGACTCACACTTTAATTCCACCCAAACAATTTTATCTCCCCTCCAAAACACCCTAAATGTAGAAAAAGAAGGAAAACTGCAGATTTTCCCAGGAAGATTCTCATACAGCAGAGTTGTTTATATACTGACGATTCAATACAGCATCACTACAGTATTTCATCAGTGCATATCACCTTTCTTCCCCTGGAGTATCCAAACATACCGAAATAACCTCTCTCAGTAAGCATTTGCTCCCTGATTTACTGTCTAGTTTGAACCAGATCTAGCTGTAACATGACTACAATGTCACAGCAAAAGGGGATGCTTGAACCGCCTGCCAGCAACGCAGCCAGAAAGGGCAACCATTAGCACATCTAAAATAACCGTTTCTACACAGAGGCAGTTTAAAAGCTCAGATACGTTGACATCTTAACTCGCACTGGTGATGAGCCACAGACAGATGAGCACAGGAGCAAAACCCTGCAGTGCTTTTGCAATCCAGATGACCCTCCTGCTACTCATTCTTGCCTTCTCCATTCAAAACACTATTACGCTTTCCTCTTCACCTCCTTCCCGTGTAGATTTTGCCCAAAGATTTTTAATGTCCCATCATTAAATTAATAACCGCTTGCAGAGGCTGCTGACCACTACACAACCCCTCACTAACAGGTTTTGCTCCACCATCATGCTACCAAACATGGCTGCATCACGTCCTCTTTGTGACTGAATATGTATATCTCTCCTGCTCCCAAGACTTCTTTCATTTGCCTACCCTTAATTCTCCCAGATTAGCAGGGGACCATTCCAAATGCCATTATCCACTTTTAACAGCTTGGCATTTCACAGCAACGTTCCACCGTAAACCAAACGCATTTAAGACCTCCCAGGTTCACTTCAGAACCAACCTAAGGGCTCTACACACCGAAACCCTCCCCACCATTAAAACGTACTTATTCACACACAACAGAAAACTCCACTAACAGAAACCTCCGTCCCCCAAGCGTGCCGAGAAACCCCTTCACAACAGCCAGAGGAAATGTTATCATCTGGCTTTTCTTCCCTGCATCTCCCTCTCCTGAAATTGGACCCCCTTGGATATAAATCCACCTCGGAGCCTCTCCTCCAGCTACATACAAAACCCACCCCAGGCTTTGCTTTCAAAGCCTCCCTCCGCTTTCGAGCCGCGATTGCTTTCTGTGCTGTGGAGCTCCTCTAATACATATTTCGCTCAAGAAAACAAACGCAACTCCTCAGGCTCCGCTGGGATTTCCCCACAGAGGCTTCACGCAAAGTTTTTGGAAGGAGGAGACCCCCTGAGGAAAGCGGCCCCGGCCGGACCCCTCCTTCCCCCGGGGTGCCCCTCACCGGGACCGGCCCCTCCACACGAACCGTTATGACACGGGGCGGGCACGGCGCTCCGCGGTAACCGCCGCAGCGGCGGTCCCGCTCCTCCCTCATTCACTCACCCACAGCTCCGTGCCCCAGCTCATGGCTCCGCCGCGCCGCCAAGGGCCGGCGCTGAGGGGCGGCCGGGGGACTCTCGGGGTCTGTTTGTGCCCTGGTTGAGGCTTCCTTGCCCTGTGCTCGCCGCGGGCTGAGAGCCGGGCCCCAGCGGGGTGCGGAGCGGTGCGGTACGGAGCGGGCGCTGCTCACGGCCGTTGCTCACCGCCGCTCCCGCCTCATCGCGCCGCAAAATGGCCCGAGCGGCGCCGCGCGGTGAGGCGGTGGCGGAGCGGGGCGGGGGGGAGGCGATTGACAGCTCTGGCGCACTGCGCAGGCGCGGCCCGAGGCGCGGAGTGGGTGTCCGAGGCCGGCAGGGCGCAGGCGCGGTGTCCGGTCACTCAGCACGGTCCCGGTCCTCGTTGGTAGCGGGGGGACCGCTCGGGCCTTACCCCGGTCCCTGCACGGGCAGGCGGCTCTGTGCTCCGAAGCGGCCCGGCGGGAGGTGGTGGGTGCTCCCCGCCCTCAGGGCAGCTCTGGCGGAGAACCCCGCGCGGGCCGCCCTCAGGTGTCGGTGCCCAATCCCTCCTTGAGACAGGTGAAGCTCTTTATTAAAGCAAATGCTCGTGTTGTGACCATTTGGGAGGGGGAGATCCACCCTTTACACTGATTGCAAGGGCTGAGTTTAACTCAGCTCCCCAAATATACACACCCTAAAATAACCCAAATCCAGCAATATTAACTCCACCATCTGTCACCAACACAGTGAGCAAGCAGAAAAAGAGCCATGTTATCTGCTCTTGCATAAATACAGGTTATTGTAGGGATTATGCAGGTCTTGCAGAAAATAGCCCATGCCCTTGCCAGAGAAATAAGATTTGGTTTGTGCTCATCTTTCTCTATAACAGAATTGGAGCTGTTACTTCAGCTGATCTGAAATTTCTGTCTTTACAGCTACAAGAGATGTAAAAATAGCTTTAGATGGGTATTTTATGTTGCTGCATCTGTTCATGAAATACATCAAGGAAAGGAAAGTTCAGGATGTTTATTCATCTGAGGAAAAACATATCTGCTTATAGAGGGTGGGGATCCTTCTGATGGCAAAAGATAACATTTGAGGAGCTGCTATAAAGACCATTAACCCCTCTAGATTAATGCACTTCTTTCACTGAGGCTTGGCTATTACCCTACATAAGAAAGGACTAGAATAGAATAACTTATTAAGTAACTCCAACATTTATAAACAACAATGAAAACAAGCGTTATGTTAATAACAGCACTGTATGTATTTTTAACCTGACTCAACTGATTTGAACCTGAGTAGAACGCTGCTCTTCACACAGCTGCCTTTGAAGAGAGATGGGGAACAGGCAACGCTTTTGTTCATCATTAGAAGTTATTACTTTTAAGAGCAGACTTCATAACAACTAAGAGACAATGCTGTTCAACTCATTTCAGAGTGCTCCTTCCTGCTGCTAACACCACATTTAAATGTCTGAGCCTGCCACACTGCCTAAAGCACAACCACAATGTTCCAAAGAACTGTGCGTGGCTTTTGGAGAAGGGGCACCAAAGCCCTCTATCCTCAGAGCCACGTCCCCCCAGAACACATTGCAAAGCCAGACAACAACAGTTACGCCACGACTTTAGAGCTTAATCCGTAACTGCTTGAGTAAAAAGACTGCAGAGACCAAACAGAAAGCAGAGCTAGTATCATCTGAGGTAAATTCGCTGTGGAATTTCCTTTCCCACAACGAGCTGGGAGGGGAACAAGGCAAACCTGTTACACAAGCACGGGCAGGGAAACCTGTCCACACCAGAAGATAGAACTGCTTCGCCGGTTCCTGAAAGATAAAGGCCAGAAATGCAGGTTCTGTGTTGTGATGGCACATTACTATCAGTCATGCCAAAACCTAGGAAAAGTTAAGGAAACTGCCAGATTAGCTGCTTAGTGATTCAGAATGTATTAAAAGAATATAAACTTTGTGGGAACAGATGTTCAAGGCAAACACTGAATAAAATTAATTTCAGGTATTTCCAGAACGGGACTTTTTCCTATTTTGGTTATTACTTAGCTTGAAACTCTCCTAGACAAGGACTGACACATTATTGCTTTCAGTTGTACAGTGCCCAAAACAGCCCAGCCTACACTTGGTTGGTCCCCAATTACTAATGTAATTAACAGCAATGGGAACATTAAACCCCTTTTTTTTTTTATGCTAAAAGTAGATGCTGGAAGGCTTGGGAGGTCCCAGCCTGAAACAAATAATTCAAAACAACACTTGAAAATTGCATTATTTGGCACTTCTTTGCTTAATCTGAAAAGTCCAAACCTGAGCAACAGGGAAGCTGCTGGGAGTTTTCTCTCAGCCACACAGAGGCCAAGACCATGTAGATCTCTTATCCAGATATGGGCTTATTCCTGCAAATACTCTGTTTTATCTCTCCTGTTGTTATGATTCAGAACACTCCCAGAGGTAGAGCCTAAGCAGAAGCAATTCCTTTTTTAAAAAGCCAGGACTTTGTTCAGGAAACCCCAACCTCACCTGAAAATAGCCACATTAGCTGCTAAATGAGTCGGAACATACTTGAAAAAGATAAATTTAACACCTAAGCTACAATTGCTGTCTAAACCCTTTTCTCTGGGTTTACTCACACAAAGCAGAAAACCTCAAAACTTCCAGAGAACATACAAGCATTTCTAATTTCTAGATACAACAGGAAGAAGACCTACCTTCCCCCCTGGAGTTATCACCATTGCAGCTGCTTCCTTTTTGACTTTATAATTCTACCCAGATCATCCATGTCCAAGACAAGGAACACAGATATTGCTTATAACCTCTCATACACTGGGACAGAAACAACCCCAGAAAAGGAAGAGGACACACCTTTCCCTATAGTCATGGGCATCACAGCTGTTTCCTTTCTGCTGTTAAAACACTACACAGATCATTCAAGCACACAGCAGGGAGTCTTGGTTCTCTTTAAATACCTTATCAGGGCCCAGAGAGGGCTAATTAAGGCCTGATTAAGACCTCCTAATAGCCCTGACTAGCCTCAGTTGCAGTCTTCACCCATACTATCTGCCCATGGACCTAGAAACCCATTTAAACTTTGGTCTGAATGCTCAGTCTCTGCTTGAGTGATGCTGTGGGGTAATAGTCTCCAGTTCAATGCCAGGTAGACTGCGCCTTAGTTACAGGTTGTAGCCTAGCTCATATTTGATCTTGTTTCAGCTCTATAGGCCTGTCTAACTATGGCTACCCTTTATGTCAGATGTTGGTTGTCATCACCTGAACTGCAGATTGACTTTTTAACCCAGCCTTGGCTCTGTGTTGTTGCTCTCAGTTTGCCTGATGACCTGGACTCCTAGCTGCTCTTAGCTACTATCCCTGGGCCTGCTCTCCTCCCCTTGCTTGGTGGGACTGGACCCTGAATGGTGAGACTCCTACCCTATTGTCTGTGTTACTGTGCTCATCTCACAACCCTGTGTTCCTCAGGGAACATCCAGCCCTTTCTACTCCATAGCACATTTATACCACAGCTCAGGAAATAACAAACTGGTGCCTAATCTGTTTTGCCCTGTACTGAGGTATACCTATAGGCTATACCTACGCCAGAACTTTTCTGACCCTGCCAGTGTCTTCCCTCCAATCTCAATGGTTGCCCATGATACACTTGGAGTTAAAAAAAAAGAGAAAATAAATCTGTGAAGGGCTCTGATTAGATGTTTGGGTACAACAAAGGAGTAAAGAGAAAAAAATATGTTTAACTGCAGCTGAGAGTAACTGTATGTGCTAGGAACACCACATGTAGAGCTGTGTGATTCTTGTCTGGAAGCTACAATGAAACATATCAATGTAATAAGGAGTGTTGGTGTTATGGCATATTCATTACAGAAAGCAGCATAGTTGCATGCATATACCAGTTTGCATATTGACAGAGATGTAAGTTTAAGTACAGTAAGTCTAAGTAAGTGGCGAGCTAGCTATGATATCCCAATAGTCGGTAGAGTTACATTAAAAACCCAGAAATATTCAGACTTGTGGCATAAAAATCCCTGATTGCTCTTAGGAAGCATTTTCAGACTGCTGGAGGCTTTTCAGCTGAACCAATCCCCATAGTTATAGGCGAAAGCCTTATGCTATCAAGTAAAAGTAGGATACTTAGTGGAACGAGGTGTGAAAGGAAACCTGCGCTGCAGCTGTTTGTTGGGAGCCCAAAGTCTCCAGGTTTCCCAGGAGGTCCGTGCACAGGAATTATAATAATTAGAACATAAAAAATACTGATTTAAATAAAATATCTGGACTAATGTCACCTTTTCAGAATACATCATCTGATGATCAGTTATGCAGGCTTCTTACCGTCAGGGTGCTGCAGCTACGTGCACTACAAGGCTTGATGCTGACAGGACATCTAGCGGCATGCACGAGTTACTGCCCAGAGTCCTACTAGAAAACAGATTGATTGTATTTTTTTCATGCTTCCAAGTATTTTCTGGTACCAGCCCAGGTTTCTTTGTCTGATGGTGACGTTTCTGTGCTTGTTTTATTACCTAAGAGTATAAAAAAGGGGAAAAAAGAGATGGGACAGTCTACATAATCTTGCTAATTAGCCAAGAGTACTGATTTTAATCTGCTTTTTCACCATCACTTGCACCTTACTCGCCTGGTCCAATCCAGTTGTTTACTTGGCTGTAGGTGAAGAAACTTGCACAGCTGTTACTCCATACACTGAAAGGGAAAATCAGAGTGCTTGAGTTCCAAGAGCTGTGACAGCACAGAACTCCCCACTGTAGAATTATAGTGATTGTATTGACAGTTTCCCATTGCATAGTCTGTCAGGGCAGTTTAGCAATCTGTTAGCTTCAGAAAACGTTTTAAATTGCTGCTATTCACGTTTGCTTTGCTTCTTGTGTTGCTCTGTTTGAACAAGTCACAGAAGACAGGCCCAATCTGCTTGTCATTTCATTTTTAAGTGGGATTTGAGCTATCAGTTCCAAGCCGCAAAGCTACTTCTGTACGGAAGCAGAAATCCCTTTGTTTTCTGACGTATTTTTTGATGATGTTTGCAATTCATATTTAAACCCCAGCTTTAAACAGAAAGGCTTTCAGGTGTTTGGACTACCTGATGCTTGGGACACCTGCTCTCACCACAGGTCTCAGCAAGCAGCTGAAACCTCTTAAATGATGCACTCGTGAACTGGAATCAACTCTAACCCCTCCGTGAGCTGTGCTGCACGATTGAGGGGGGGAAGAACTCCAGTTGTTGCCTGGGGACAGCGCGGCTCTGTCTCCTTACCCAAAGCCTTGCTGAGCACCGCCACAAAGGCTGCTCGGGGGGGCCGCTTTTTGGCCGGTGACCCCATATGGGAGCAGGGAGGAGAGAGCCCCACCACAGGCCTCGCTGTGGGGACGGACACCCTGGGAGGCGGCCTCCGGCCAGCGCGGAACATGCGGCAGAACCCAGGTAGGCCCTAAAGAGGAGTGGAAAGCGCTGTGGAGCCTCAGAGCGCCGGTGGCAGAGCACGAACCCCGGTGAAGAAACGAGCGTCCGGTTCCGGCGGTGCCCGCGGGGAGGGGCAGCTCCGCCCCGGTTACGTGCCGCGCCCCGTGACCCCGGAAGTGGCGCGGGAAGAGGATGCTGATGCTGGTCTAAACATGGCGGCCCGCGGCGTTGGGGCCGCGCTGTGGCGGGCGGTGGCCGTGCTGGGGCTGCTGCTGCTCTGGGCGGGCTCAGCCGGTGCCCGCGTCCATCATCTCACCCTCAAAGTAAGGTCTGCGCCGCACCCGGCCCTGCTGGCTCGGCCCCCGGCTGCGCTGGGCCACCCGCCGGCTCGCCTGAGGGGAGCGGTGGGGCCTGGCTCTTTCCGCCTTCCGCGGGCCGGGGCTCTCCATCACCCCCTTACAGCTTCGTCCCGTTGCCTTCCCTTGCCTGTCTTCGCTGCTCTCTGCGCTCTTCCCTGCCCCTCAGCCTGCTGGGCCCTTCTGTGCGCTGCTTTCCTTGTTACTATCCCTTTCCCCGCATCCGTTTAACTCCCGTCCCTGGTTTTTTTTTGGGCCTTCCTTTTCTTAGTCATACGGAAAATGTGGGAAGGGGCATCAGAACTGTAGCGGGTTGAAGGTGGAAATGCTTCCCGTCCTGTTGGAAGTGAGGCAGAAAGCTGTGTGTGATAAGAGAGGGCTGAACGTGAGCTAAAGGGGATTTAGGGTTGCTTCTGCTTTTAATCTGTGTCCTGTAGTAGTCTTCTTGCCTTGGTCAGTGGTCTCTCGACTCTAAAAGGCTGGGTGGATATTGTTGTTCCAGATGTAGCTTCTTTGCACTAATCGAATGATCATTAGAAGTAGAAGAAAATACTGGTGCTGGCAACTCTCTGTTTTGGTCTGATAGACTGATGGTTGTGCTTTGAAAGAGTGTTGTGTCATTCTGTGGCTCTCCCTGAGAAAAAAACACTTATTCAGGGTTGTGGTGGGAAGTGGTGCAGGCTGTGGTGAAGATCTGCAGCTCGACTGCTGCTATCAGCTGTGCTTTAAAATGAAAAGCTGTGCGGTTGGGGTGTGCTTTTCAAGGCCTTACGTACAGCCTGCAAAGTGCTTTGTAAATCTTCAGAATGAGGTTGTTAATTTTGTTCTTGTTGCCAACATCACCCAATGTTTTGCTAATGGAAATCTTGGAAGATGTTAATACAGTGTGTGTGGGTAGGAGCAGCATTCTGTGCTCTTGTAGCAGCATAAGGAGAGTGCCGAACACCTGCAGGAGCTCCCCTTTAGCCTTGGGATACAGTGAGTGCATGGGGGATGCTCTTCCCTTATTTATAGGGAATTTTCCAGATTAGTAGTTGTCCAATGTGCAGCCACGTTAATATTGTTGTGCTTCAGGAGAAGTGAACTATTCTCTGAAGCAGTAGATTAGGAGGTTTGTGCTGGTTACATTCCTGAGGATTTTGTGACCAACTATTGAGTGCTGGGAATTTCTCTTGGGATGATGCTCTTCCTTTACACAGAAAGCTTTCAAACTGGCCTCAAGCAAATGTTCTCAGCAGCAAACATTACAGCTTCAAGTCCTGATTAGGGGGTCTCTTAATTGCCTGTATTAATTACTAAACTGTGTTTGCTGATTTTTATGATTGGAGTACAGTTTTAGTTCTGTGGGTGTTTTGTGTGAGTTGCATCACTGACCTACAGAGCACTGTGGAAAGCAGAAGTGTAAATGTGAGCTTTATTGTTAGAGCACAGGCTCTCCCTTTCTGCTCCATCCAGTGCTTTATGGCATTTCTGTAAACATCAGACTCCAACAACTGCGCCCTTTCACAACACCCTTCCAGTGTTCTTGCTATTGGCTCCTTGCTTGTAAATGTGCTTTGACCCTGTGCCAAGCCAAGGGCCACAGCTTTGTGCAAGTGTTTGATATTAGGTTTCTTCAAACAAGCCGTTACTGCTTAAGTTAGAATAGCCTCATTCTCATGTCTTTGTAATTAGTGTGCTAAGGTGAAGCGCTTTTTGTCGTCAGAAAAGCAAGCTGCAATCTGAGCAGTTTCGTCTTCTGAAAATAACTTTTCATCTTTATAAAAGCATCCAAAAGGATTTATTTCTTCCAAGTAATAAAACCTATTTGCTTGAATCTTGCTGTTAGACTAACCTTGTCAAAGGAGACTCTCTTAGTAGCAGTTGTTATCAGCTTCATTAAATATGTTTAAAACCCAAACACTGCAAAAACTCAAGTGATAGGAGTCTGATGGAAACTGTTTTCAGCAGCTCTCAGAGATAGCTGGGAGTTGGAACATTTCACCAAAAATAAGGTTTTTGTTGTCTTAACAGTCAAATGCATTAATACTGAAGCCTTATGTTTTGCGTAATGAAATGGCAAACTGTCTTAGAGAATGAGGAAGTTGGTCTAAACAAGTTCTTTGTCAGCCTACAGTAAAGTTTAACGCTAGGGAATAGCCCAATGTAGGGTTTCTAGAGGAATCGTCCAACTGATAGTGCTGTGTGGCAGCTGTGCTGTTAGTCCGATAAGTGAGTTATCTTGCCAAATAACTGGCTTCCAAAGGAAAGTGATCCCTCCTCTTTTATGATACTGTCAAGATTGCAGTTTAATTTTATTGTTTGGAAGATGATCCTTTTCAGCAGTTGGTTGTAAATACTGATGGCTTTTTAATGTTGGTAGGTCACAGGCTTCAAATGCTCAAGTTTAAAAATACCTTTCTCAATACCTTTTTCTGTGTTACACGAATACAAGTCTTGCTGTTAGTCTCACACAAGTAATCCAATTCCTTCCGTGTAAGGGTAGGCACTCTCTGATGAAACTTTCACTGTACTGATAGTGTGATCCCAATTAGATTCTGAATAAAATGTTAAAGGTTTTCCTGTGCCTGTCCTGGGCTACCAGAATAGGCAGGATCTTGGTTATCATTTTCCTGTAATCTCAGCCAAATGTTGTAGGCTTGATATTTATCCTAAAGGAGTAGAAGAAGTGGAGAAAGCTTATCTGGGACTAAGCTGAGAACTTACTGTATTGGTTTGTCTCTAACCTGTTAGTGATGAGTTCCTGCTCATCCCTTCTCAAAAGGGCAGGCTTAAGCTTTAAGTACGTCTTACATAAATTAATATAACATGTATGTTAACAGCTCAGATGCTTAAGTGTTCACAACTTTGTTGTAAATTTACAACTGAATGTTCTGAAGTCAGCAGTTGAGTGATCATAAATGAAAGCTGGATTCTTCCAACCTGTTAAACCTCCTCTAAGAGCTGAGACAACCCTTAGTAATCTTTAGGCAGTTGATATGTGGAGCAGTAGGTGCTCCTGGAGAGCATGGTGTTGCTTGGTGGCAACTGGTGACTATGTGTGGGATCATGTAAAGCTCCAGGATTTGTGAACTAAATCTGTCAACTCTAAGCCCTTCAAGCTGAACTAAAACCAGGGAGGAATGTCTGTGTGTTACATATTAATTATATTTTGTTGATTGGAGAATTTAGTAAACTGGCAGTGTAAATAAACTGAAATTGAACTGAGCAGCTTTCACACATACGCTGAATAAAGCAGCTGCCTCTGATCATATTTGCAAGGTGTAAAACACTTTGTGGCTGGATGACATTCTATTCCCAGCTTATATTCCTCTCTAATCACCCAGAGAAATGCTTCTCTGTCCAGATGTGTTTAAATACATGTGATGTGCTATGTGAAGAGCTGTATTAATCTTCTGTTCAAACTGAGAAATTATATTGAAAGTGGTGTTAAAGGAACCAGATGGGCTCTTTTTTCAAGCACCTTAAGTAACCTAGAACCTGAAGACAGCACAGCTATAATACTCTATAATACGCTATTAAATGAAACATCTGCTATGAGCTATGTGTCATCAATTCTTTTTTCCCCTCTTCTGAGCATTAAAGGAACCATCTGGTTATTTGCCAGGTTAACTTGATTCTATTAGGGCGATCTTATTGCAGCTAGCTAGCTGTGGCAGGATTAGTGTCCTGCTGTTACAGTGAGTGATATTTGTGTGTCAGGAGTGTTTTAAGCAGAGATGTCAAAATAGATACTGAGGTGAAGGAGAGAACTTAACTACACTTCTACAGCTCTTAGTTCAGCCTTATAGTACCTTGTCCAGAACATTTGTTTGCCTTTAGCAGCTGACTTCTCTCCTTAGAGAGTTCTGCAATCTGTTTATATTTTCCTAGCAGAAACAATTTTCTTGTTGCTAGTGACAATCTGTAAAAGAGCTTTAAATCACTTTAAACTTGCTTTTTAATAGTTTGGGTTCTATTTCTGCTTTTCTTCTAATTATTGATCCAGTAGGTTTGAGGACCAAGCGCTTACCTATTTATTGATTTATGAATGCAAAGCAACAGGGATGTGACCTTTCATTATCTGATGTGGCAACTGTGTGTGATGTTTACTACTTCTTATGTGAGGTCCTTCATGACCTCTTTCTTTAAAAAAAGAACTCATTGGACTTGAACCTTCATCAGCTGAGCAAGGCAAGGGAAGGGATCAATTTCTACATTTCTGTGCCAGACTGAGAGGAAGTAAACGTGTGTAAATAGTTTTCAGTATTTATCCTACTTACAAGATGCAAGACCTTGCTAAAAATCATTTAGAGGAATGGGGCTACATTAGAAGTTTTTTAATCTACACAACACGCAGAGCTTTCTACTGTGTTAGGTGTTTGTCCAAACACTGACCCTGCCTTGTGTAGAAGATCTTGTGGGATAACAGTACACTGTGATACTTGTTTATCACATGAGCAAAATCCAGCTCTCAGCTGGGTAAGATTACTGTAGTCGCTAATTCCTGTGCAGTCTGTTGCAATGGCAGTTGTTAGCATTCAAACAGCAGGTTTTAGTTGTCTTAATTTGTCTGTAGTCTGTCTTTTTCCTACCAGTGTTATGTTTAATCAGTGATGCCTGACATTTAATCTCTTCCAGACCTTTTTTTTCTTGTATTATTTCTCAGCAGTGTAGCCAGATAATTAGCAAAGATATGTGTAAAGTTCTTGCTGTTCAGATTATTGGAAGAGCTGGTTGACTCCAGTGAAACAGTTATATCTAAAGGTATTATTTACTCTTGGAATGATCAGATAGATGTTTTGCACTTAAGTAGGTGTCAATCTCTGTTGTCCTGCTTCCTCTTTGCTGCTGCAGATGACTGTGTGTGCGAATTGTAAACTTACTTTCCTTTCTTACAGGATGATGTGAGGCAGAAAGTGCACCTGAATACCTTTGGTTTCTTCAAGAATGGCTTCATGAAAGTCAATGTCAGTAACCTTTCATTGAAGCCACCTGTGAGCTCTGATGACAAGGACAGCTTATCAGTAAGTTACTCTGAGTCTAATGACTGTATTAAGCTTCATGTGAAATTGCCCTTGCACTGAATGCATTGTTTGAGGTGTCAGATCCTAACTGGTGACAGTAGTATCAGTGGTACTCCTGACAGTAGCTGTCTCATTTTTAGATGACTCTTGCATTATTTGTTACATAGCATATTATATTTTAATAGAGACACTGAAATACTAGGGTAGAAGATAGGCCTGTGTTCTTACTCTTTGGCACAGTTCAACCTCTTTCTTTCTGAGAACAATAAATGTTCTCTTCAAGCAGAAACACCTGGAAAAACACTGATATAAGTTAAGTCTCAGGGGCAGAAGGTACTTTAGGTGAGTTCAGGATATTAGTTGCCCACTAATATTTTGTTCTTAGTGGATATAAATAAAGCAGCAAGTTTATTAGAGCTGAATATTTTTTTTCTCTCTAATTAGATAATGAGAAAAATACCTGGATTCTGCCTTAAATGAAGGTCAATTTATGTAGAGAGCAGTATCTTTCATTCTGTGGTGATTTGGCTTCTAATACTACATGAATGTGAGCTGCTTTTAATTTGACAGATTCTTCTCACTTGTCTCGTAGGTGGGGTTCAGTTTGGATCGCACCAGGAATGATGGGTTCTCCACTTACCTGGTAAGAGATGTGAGTTTGCTTTTCTAAGCTGGGGACATCTCATAGCTAACCTTACTCCAGGAATGGTTGGAAAAAATAAAAGGGAGAGGATTTAGGCATGGGCAACTTGTTAAAGATAATTCAGTTTTACAATTTGTTGGGCTAAGAATGGTGACCTCTGCATGGAGCGAGGGGAAACATGTCCCATTTCTTATGAACAGGAGTGCACTTCAAAGGTGTTTTCCTTCTATTACCAGGATGAAGAAGTGGATTATTGTATCTTGAACAAGAAACCACATCAAGATGTCTCTGTTGTACTCTTACTTCTGGACTTCAAAACTGAAGTGTAAGTAAACAGTATACTCTACACTTTAAAGTTATTTATTCAGTTCAAGCTAGTGCAATACTTGTGAGATTTCCCTAAAGGCTTGGAAAGCTGCTGTGCATGTAGTTATTTTTTTAATGGGTTACATGAGAGCTAAGGGGAGGTGAAAGAAAAAAATCTGCAATATAAAATGGTCCAAGAACTCTTGGAGGATAGGGGACATAGGCAAAAGGATCATGCTTTAATTGTGCTTAAGGCATAAACTTGAAGTCTTGGGTGACTTTTGCAGCTCTTGCACTGGATGTACCATTTTGTTACTTGTCTTGAATTATCTTGAATTTTATGGAAATACCTTTGAGGCTGCGTTGCTTTCTTTTGCAAGAACAACTGTCACTGTTTGTGCGGAAACATAATGTCTAGTGAAACTCTGGTTGCCAAAACTGAGTAAGCTTATTTTTGTTCAGCTGCTCCTGTGTTTGATGTAAAGATACGGTGTGACTTTTACCACAGTGATCAGTTCAGTGCCAGGCTGCTGTAAGTCATGATCTGGTGCTTGTCGGTTCTCTGTGGTAAAAAACCCAAACAAGTTGTTTCTCCTTTATTTGGTGTATGTAGGCTATGACGGCTTCTTTATGAATGTTGATTTATTTTCATTTTAAATAAAACCTCTTTGTTTTACTTATTTGTTCAGTGTGAAAGTACAGTTCTCTGCAGAAGCTGCTTCTTTGCTACCTAAAATTTCATTCGTGTCTGAGGAAAATGCTACTGCATTGAGCACCAAGCTGCTAAAAACTTCTGAACAGAGCAGTGATTCTGATAAAAATCCTTCAAAGACCAGCCCAAATACAGACAGCAAAGGTAGGCCTGCTAAACCTGACCTTTATGTGCTGTCACTGAGAGTTCCTCGTTGATGGGGATCCAGCAGTATATTGTGGTCACATTTTTAGGGTTGGGACTGCTGAGCAACTTCACCTGAAGTAGCCTGAGTCTGTCTTGGCCCATCATGTTCACAAGCTTTTTAATATTGTTAAAACATTTGCACAGTTGTTCTAACAAGTCAAGAGCTAAAGCTTGGAGGCACTGAAGATGATTGATCTGATGGCTCTAGTTTTGCTTTCTCTTGCATTAAAAAGTATAGCGTACATGTTGACAGTGCACTAAGGTACAGGAGCCAAAAGCAAAGCTGAAGTCTTGAACTTTATCTTCCTAGTAGAATGGGATGACCTTATGTTTGAAAAGCTTCTCACAGGAGTGGAGTGAAACTGAACTTGACATGCTGCTCTGCAGAGGTCTCCTGTCAGTATAAGTTTCTCAAGTTCAGAACAGAGATTGACTTGGCAAAGGTCATCTATGCTTTTGGATTTTCTTTGGTTGTTTACTTTTCTTAGTAGAGGGCTGAGAACTTTTTCCTTCCCCAGGGTTAGTTGTAACTTCAGTGTATTTGTCAGGCCATGTATTAATGTCCAGATTAAGATTAGTCAGTGAGACTAACAGCACTTAGCCATAACATTAAGAGTCATAGCTCTAGCCTACATCTGTTATAGGTCATCTGCCTCCTGGATCACTGCAATTGGAGGGGTTGAAAATATTTCTTGGGTAGGTTTTTGTAGAAGGTTTAATAGTAGAGAAGCTGATTCTAGCATTTGAGAACGCATTCGGAATGAATGCTAGTTGTGGGAAGTCCTGGGAGATTTTAAGGAGAGACTGGAAAAGAATCTCTCTTAATGATTGTCTAGAAAACTGACACACAGACAACTGTTAGATTTGAGTAAGGTATTTGTAATGTGTAAAAGGATGTCTAAATGCAAACGCTCTAATTGTACTATAATACTTTATCTCTAGATAAGAAGCCCAAGAGAAGCACATCATCCTCCCAGGTAAGAAACTATCTGCTATTCTCTTTCAGAAAGAACCTTGGGGATTATTCCAGTGTAAGCATAGTCAGAAAGTGGAGAGTATTATGTTTTCCTTAGCCTCCCTCTGCTGTAAATACACAGAATGCAGTTTTGATTGTCTGGATGATGTAGCCAAATGTGGTACATAGCTGCTTAAATCTGAAAGTCTTTTCTCCTTTTCCCAGAGCATAATAGAACAAGAACATCCTATTCACAATGACAGAGGAACTTTTTCATTTCAGGTAGGCTGTCTGTCAGTGTCTGGTCTTAATATGTGCTCTTTCACTGTATTACTGTGTGAAAAGTAGAAGTCTGTCAGAGATGCCTATGATAGCTCAGGAAGTTTTTCAGTGGATGCTTGTTAAAAATAAATGCTGGAAATCTCTTTCTTTGTAAGGTGTGGGAGCTGTTTTGAACTGCCTTTGGGATGATGCAGTTCTAAATGGCCCAGTCTGTGAGCCTCGGCATATTGAAGTTTACTGTGACACAGCTAGTGCATACAGATTGCTAACAAGAAGTAGCTGTGACCTGACTGATGAGTCACTTCAGGGGAAGATGATCTGTATGAAACCAGATTAACACTTTGTTTCAGCAGGCTGGTTCACTGATGATGGTTACTATAAAACAAACTCATTTTAAATCTGCAATGTGACACAAATCTCATTTGCATAGCTATCACAATTTGTATAATTGAGGGAAGAACAGAATAGCTGCTCCAGGGCAAATGTGATCAAAACTTTGTACTTCATCATATGATACATGATTTCATATGATACTTCTTGATATCTTTTCTCTTCAGTGAACTAAGGTACTTGATACCTAAAGGTCTTTGATAAAGATCTTGAATTACCAAAGTGTATAATCATACATAGGTGCAATGATTTTGCATCTGGAATTCTTTTGATATGCTGGTATCCTCAGACCAGCACACTTGCTGAAAGGAACAACTGACCCTCAGTAAGCAGACATCTTTCATGCTTCAGTAGAGATGGCTTCTTACCAGGGCAACCCTGTTGTGAATGAAAAGAATGCTAACTTTCCTTTTCCTCATTTCCAGTTCTTTTTTAACATCAGCTCTGATAACCAAGAAGGTCTCTACAGCCTCTATTTCCATAAGTGTGTTGGCAAGGAAGGGCCAGCTAATGATCAGCAGCTATTTAGTCTTGATGTGAGTATAGCTTCTAAAGGATAATTAACTCATTCACTTAGACTGAAACATGCAGCTTTCAGTTCTGGCTTGTATATCCGTGAGTATACAACACATGAGTGCATATATGGGGTGGGGAGTGATTCAGAGTTGTGCATTTAATCTCCATAGTGGCGTTTCTGAAGGAAGCCACTACAATAAGAAGCATTGAAATACTGGTTTAGCAGAAATGTCTGGAGATCTGAAGAGTGCGTGTGGGCTGGGTTCAGTCTACACAGTTGTGACTAGATGCTGTAACGAGACGGGAGCTAAACCAGCTGTTTGTGTTTTGCTGTGCTCAAAAGATCACTCTTGACACAATTGCAGATGTTAAGGCTGTTGCTGCAATCTAAATTGTTGGTATTTGTGAATTCAGTGTTTCTGACTTTCCTTGCCTGATGACAGATTTGTTTTGCGGTGTTAGAAGTGCATCTTAAAGACAAATGTCTTACCCCTTTTAAGCATTCAAGGGTTTGGTCCTATTTCTTTTGAACCAGAGTGCATTATCACAGCTCAGGCTTTCCCTTTTTCATCTTTCCTGGTATGTAGTGATCTGTAACAGATCCTCTCATTGACCAAAGTAACTCTCAGCCAGATCAGCCCCTGAACTCCTTTTTGCATGTGTGTGCTGATACTGCTGCAAGGAAAAACCAAGGGAACGTGTCGGTGATAAAACTTAGCAGCCCTAACTTAACTCAGACTAGGATACATTAAATCTGCTTCTGAAGTTTTATATTTTGAAGACCAGTTCTTTTTAATTGCTGTTCGCTGCTTTGACCTGCTGAAGAAATTGGAAAGGGAAGAAAATCTGGATAATAACCTGCTTGGTTGTATTTATTGGTGCAGGACAGTTTCAGTCCTGCGAACTAGTCCTTATGCATTATTTTAATGAAGTCTAGCACATGCAACCAAGCTGTTTAGGGCATAAATAGGATGTTTAAATAAAGCTGCTGTTTTCTCACAGGGTAATAGGCTTGCAGAAGGGTGCTTCCTTTCTCTTGCCAGGTGAAGAAATCCACTGTAGTAAACCTAAGAGTGGGGTTTTCAGCTGTATACGGCTCTCCACACCTAAATCAGGACTGTGCTAAAAATCCTGCTTGTTTATGCAAGATGTTTTAGATACTGTTTGAGTCAAAGATGGGCAAGCTCTGACTTTTGGTATAGAGAATAAGTGTTCTTTGGGAAAATTACTTTGCCTTTCTGAATTCTGTTGTATAACAGAAGCACTGGAAGGAACCTCTGTCCTTTTCTGGAAGTTATCATTGTGGGTGTGAGTTTGCAAAATATTTTGAGATTCTTGAGGACAGAGAGTTGCTTCACGAGTCTTACAACAGACACTGCTTTAGAAAAGCTGATTTGAAATGAGTGAATTTGATGGTGAACTGTAATTGGTAACTAAGTGCTTTAACAAAATGTGTTTTCAGCTGTACATATAACACACCTTTAATATTCAGATAGAAATTACGGAAAAGAATCCTGAAAGCTACCTCTCAGCAGGTGAGATCCCACTGCCAAAGCTTTACATTTCCATGGCTATCTTCTTTTTCCTGTCTGGGACTGTATGGATTCACATACTTCGTAAGCGCAGGTTAGTGGACTGCTTCAATGTGTATGAATGTATAGGCCTACCTTCTTTGAATGGGGGGGGGGGGGGGGTTGGGAAGGGCTGTTATTCCTTACATAATGCCTAATTCACAGTCAGATTTCATCACTTAAAACTCCAAATCTGGCTCAGTATTGTCTGCCTAACACATACAGCTTGTATTGAAAATGACTACTTCCATCAGTGTCCTGGTTGCGGACCATTGTTCTGAAGTTACCAAGTATTATGTGAAGAAATTCATATATTGTAGTAGCAAATAAACAGGAAATTTCCTGTAGCTGGTGAGGAAAGGAGAACACTATTTGAAAATAACAATTAAAAATTGGTCAAAGGGTTCTTTGTATGGGGAATGGCAGCTTATGGCAGTGGAGAGCCATAACCATTTTGATTAGGATTGGAAGTGGTAGGAATTCGTAATTGAAAACCATGCTTCTTCGTAGTTCAAACATAGCAATAGAAGCCAGGAGCACCTGTGATTCCATTTTGGTTTTTTACTCTGACTTGGTCTGAAGTTCACTTGGTGGCAGGATTACTTGGCAGCCTGGGGTTCACTTGGTGATAAGATTATTTGGTAGTTTGAAGGTCAGTTGGTGATGATGATTTGGTGAGTCTGGAGTTCACTTGGTGCTGTAGAGTCTTGGGGGTGGAGTGATATACGTTTGAATTATGTTTAGCTGTTTTCGAACAGTTATGGTCTGTATAGGCAAGATGTTCCTATGAATTGCTATTTTTAAGTAACCCGAGTCTTAAAAATAGAGCTGCAGAACATGTAGCTGAAAAGTTGTTCAGAATGTTGCAAATCTTGGACTGCAGCATTAGAGGGAATCCTTTTACACTAATAGTCAGCTCACCCTGGGAATTACTGTTTGATATTTATAGGTTTTAAAGAAATACCCTTGGGAACTGGATTTATTACTGCTGGCTTTTACTGATGCTCTTCCTTCTTTCTTTTTTTCTTTCTCCCCAGAAATGACGTCTTTAAGATTCACTGGCTAATGGCAGCCCTCCCTTTCACAAAATCTCTGTCCTTAGTCTTCCATGCAGTACGTATAATGTCTCTGCCTTCGGTTACTTAGCAAGGAAATAGAAACATGGAATCCAGGGCATGCTATCAGGGAGATCTGCTTTGTGGTGGGGGAAGAATGGGAGGGAGAGAAGTGTCTTTAATATCGAAGCACTGGAACTCAGCTGTAGCTGTTTGGTTAATTCAGTTTTCATCGATAGATTCTGACTTTAAATACGATTGAGACTGTGGCCTGAAGTGATGAGGCAGCGAGCATGCATTGAGGGTTTCAGGAGTTCCAGGAATTCCAACATTTTGGCAATCTGAGGCTGGCCTGAAAGCTTGAGCTGTGGTGTTTCAGCTACATGGCTTGCTATAAATGTTAATAAATAGAACAAATGTTTGTAGAATTCAAGGGCATTGCTTTACGTGAAATATTTATGGTGTACTGTCACAGACATAATGCTGTAAGCCTTAACACTTTCAATATGTAAAAGGCTCTATTCCACTGGAGAGGTCTCATAAACAAAGGTAATGGCAAGCTTTTCATCCTTCAGTGACTGTGCCAGCCATGATAATCGCTCCAAACATTTTTGGAGTCTAATGAACTGAATCTGATTTCCCAGGAAAATGAAACTAGAAAGCCTCTAGTCACCCAGTGCAACTGAAGTTGAACAATGAATGAATAAATAGGTTAAAAATGCAGTTGTTTAACTATAGCTAAGTGTGGGAGGTGTGTGGGAAGGAAATAGATTGTATAAGATATATCCACTAACACTTGGAAAATTACCTCATTATTGCTAAACAAAACTAGAACAAGTTAGAAGGAAGAGCTGAGTTTGCACACACTGTTTGGAAAATGAAACGTGAGGTGGCTGTCAAGCAGACCTATTTTATAGACATGGATGGGGTACTGATGAGCAGCTTGTAAAGTAAGACACTGTGTTTTCTGCTTCCAGATCGACTATCACTACATTTCTTCTCAGGGATTCCCTATTGAAGGCTGGGCTGTTGTTTATTACATCACTCACCTGTGAGTATTAGGAGATTGTGGTGGATTCAAACAATGGAATTGAATTCCCCATGGGGTTGCCACCTCCTGAGCAAACTGGAAAATTGCTGATTTTTTGGTACTATGGTCTGAATGACAAGACAACAATCAGCCCTGTGTGAAGGGGAAGGCTCTACTTGCAAAGGGCAGCTGCAGAGAATTGGCACTTATGTTGGTGGAGGAATAAAAGGATAAGAAATGCTTTTCTTTGTTCATAGCAATATTCAAGTATCTAATTTGCTCTTGGTGTAAATGCTAAGAGGGTACAGCTGCAAGTGTTTTCTCTTGTTCAGGGTGGAGAATGGATGACTCCCCCAGGAAAAGATTGTGTATATTGACAGTTGTGAATGGAGCGTAATGCTGCTGTGATACACAGTTGTAAGCAAATACATCTGCTTCACTGTTGTAGGATAAGCACTTGCTAAAATTATGCGAGCCATTTATTTGGGCTTGTGGCTTTACTGACTGTAGAAGAGAACCTGGGCAGAAGAAGAAGTGGGATCAAGTCTTAACTGCAGTATCTGTTTCGTTTTCAGACTGAAGGGTGCTCTTCTGTTCATCACTATCGCTCTGATAGGCACAGGCTGGGCTTTCATTAAACACATCCTGTCAGATAAAGACAAAAAAATCTTCATGATTGTTATCCCACTTCAGGTGAGGACTGAGCTGTGTCAGTACTTCCTGCCTTGTGGGAGAGCTGCTCCTGCAAGCTGTGTAAGGCTGTGAATCCTCTACCAAGTACCACATAGTTACTGCATTTATAAGCCTCTTGGTTACGATAAGGTTGAGCTGGGATTTCCTGGGCCCTATGTTCCACTTTTCTCCCTATATTGAGTATAAGATAATGGTGATCATAAAGTGTCAGCAAATGAATAACTAGCTGTGAGGTAGGTTTATTCATGCTGGTGCAGAACTTGGGCTGCAGAACAGTACTAAATTACTAAGCAGAGATAATAAATGAAAGTTGTCACTTCTGGCATGCTTGCTGAATGGGCTTAAGAAATAAAGAAAGTGGGGGAGAAACGGGGGCTTGTAGCCTTGCTGGGTCTAGGGAAACCTTTCCAGCATGTTCAAAGTGATCCGTGCTTGCCTCTTGCTCCAGGAACTGAAGTACATAGGAGGGCAGCACTTCTCTTTCTTGTTGTGGGTAGAACAGCTTCTCTGCCTTTCCAGATGGGGTCCCTTACCCAACTGCAAAACCAGAAATAGATTTACTGTTTGAGGTTCTTAGAGCTCAGCTATGGAGCTCAAACATAGTCAGTGTCCAGTTTGAATTATTGGTTTAATTGAGTATAATGAGTTTAGCTATATGTGTCCTGTTTATTTTAATAGGTTTTGCTCTTTTTATCTCTGATACAGTAGATTCAGCATAGCATATAACAAAAAGGACTACTTTCTGAAGTCAGTAGAAATAAGTTCCAATCAGTTTCATTTCTATAAATCCCATAAAAATGCTGCTGAATATGTGACTTTCTTGACACAGAGCTGCAGTAGAATTATTGATGTTACTGAATAGGCTTTTTCTTCAACTGTGTGACAGCTTTTGCTGAATTGGCAGCCTATATCTAGTATCTCCTTGGAAAGCTGCTAAAACCATTAAACATGTTTTTTTGTCCTGTAGGTGCTAGCAAATGTGGCATACATTATCATAGAGTCAACAGAAGAGGGGACAACTGAATATGGGCTGTGGAAAGAAATCCTTTTCTTGGTAGACTTGCTATGTTGTGGAGCCATCCTGTTTCCAGTGGTATGGTGAGTCACTCACTGTATGTGTTCTTTGGTTTTTAAGTCCTTATGGCTTGAGCTGTTTCAGAGTTAATGGATATGGACTGCTAAGTAGAGCTAAACGTGCTGCCAAAGCAAAAAAAAAAGCCAAGTCAAGCTTTAAACTGTTATCTATCTTAACACTTCAGCCTTGTCTGCCGAACATGCTTGTTCTGGGGATGTTAAAGTGAAGATAAGGTAAAGTGGATGGTGATTTAAGTGTGGCCAGCACAGTGCTTTTGAAACTTGGAATTTTGCAGAAGTGCTGACACTTACAATGTGAAACAGGATTTTGCTTTACTGACTGAGGCTGGTAACTAGGCTGCTAGATGCAAAGCCAGTAGTGCTGTCTAAGATCAGTGCTGCCTTTGAGCAGAGTGGCTGCATTTTTTACTTGACTGTTCAGAAGAAATAATCCCACGGGGAGCATCTCTCTGCCCTTCCTTCCACTCTACTTGGCAAGGAATAATGTTGGTTATATAAAACTCGACCAAAACACAGATAATTCAGATAAACACTATTGTTGCTTCTTGCCAATTAGCCAGAGCATTTATCTTCTAAATTCATTTTAGTCTTAATTGGATAAACAGCTGGATATGAAGAAGCTTCTGGCTCCTTGGTTAGTAAACACATAATACTATTTTTCTCCAGTATTTTTCTGAGATGCAGAGTGAATATAAATGTCTAGCAAACATGTCATCACTCTAGAGTGTAACTCTTGAGTGTTTGTGAACTGTTTCATAATGCATGTGTTTGTGTGTCTGTATAAAGACAAAATACATGGTGCTCAATAGGCAGAAGTAAGCTTCAGCTTGGCTCCTAAGGGTGGGTTTCAGTTGTCCTCATCCGCAGTTGTCCTCTGTGTAAGGGCAAAATCCTAACGCAGTGTTGGCAGCCTTCTGCCAGGGCTGGAAAATGTCTTCCAAGAAATACACACTACCTAATTATCCCTTCCCCTACTCTATCAAAAATGCTGCAGCTCTTAAGAGCATTTGGTTAAGAGCATGTGGGCATGGTAAATAAATCTGCAGGAATACTAACTTTACTTGTAGACAGACTCTGATTTCCTATGATAAAGGTGGCTTATACAGTCGCAACTTTTATGACCTAATGCTAGAATTTATACATCATACCTAATGATATGCAGGTACAGAACTTGCTTGCCATAAAATAACTATCTGAAGAACAACTGCATTTGGGTGAGCTGTCATGTAACTGTGTATAGTGTGCAACCACTGTTCCTGCATTGTCGTGGTACCAGCATGAACTGGCAGAAAAGCCCAGGACGTAAAATCCTGTCCCTTTTTCATCTGGGTAATGTTGCTGAAGCTGCTGGGCTGACTCATGAACAAGGCAACTAAGGCTTGGCCCTTGAATTCACATTCCTGCATCTCTTACATAAGTTGCCTGTGTAGACAGACATACATGCTGTAATCAACTATCTAAATGAAAAGAGCTTAAAAGAGCAATAAGATGCCAAATGCTAGGCAGGACTCTGAGTAGTAGCTCAGCTTAATTGTACAAGTGGAAAGCATTATGTTGGAAAATGCCTTAGTTTCTCACTCTGCTCTCTCCCTCCCACAAAGCTTTCTCTAGACTGAAATAGGTTTTAGCAATCAGCTTTCTTAATCACAACAAAATACAGATTCCTGACCTGGGGTGATCATAGAATCTATGAATTAAGATCATCTAGTTCAACCCCATGCCATGGGCAGGGATGCCTCACACCAGATGGGGATGAAATACATGCAGTGCCAAGCATGCTAAACACAGCTAATTACAAGCGTACCTCAATCATAAAGAGCTAACAAGACTTCTCAGTGTTCTAGAGGGCTACAGTGAAAAGGGAGAGTAAAACTAAGAGCTAATCCCCTCTCTTTTTACTTTTATTTTTCAGGTCAATAAGACATTTACAGGAGGCTTCAGCAACAGATGGAAAAGGCAAGTACTGTATAGTGTCTTTTCTGTTGCATGCCATAAGATAATGCCACAACTTCAAACACATGATGATTTAAAATACATACCCTAAAACTACGAATCTACACTGTGTTAGTGTGATGCTGCTGCTTTCCCTCAGTGGGAACATAGGAATAACTTTTGGAAAATGCCCCTTCTCATGTATTGCTTTGACCGTCAGAACTTGTATGTGGAAGTAGTTTTCTGGCACTTGCACAGCTCTCGGTGCTTGAGCTGGACATGACATCGTGATAGATTTGCCTTCTTTCCTCAGGCTTGAGTGTTCAGAAGCAGAACTAGAAATGAATTCCAGAATTGCTGACTATTAATCGAAGTAGACCCCCTTACTTCACTTTCTACGGAGGGAAACAAGCCTGATTAGGAGACAAAACATAAACTGGCATTCAGTGTAACACAGTTCTTAACTTAGCCATGTTTGTACAGCAGCTTAAAGGACTGCTTATGTAAGGTTGTGTTTATTGTAGCACTGGAAGTGAGATGATGAATAGAAAGCAAATGTGGCTTCTGTAGAGTGTGCTTTTCCTGCCTTATCTGCTCACTTTATTGCAAATGCCATCCATGGAGCATAATACTGGCTTCCTTGTAATCAGGCAGCCATTTCAATACTCCTGTCTTTCCTTTCTGGAGATAGACTCCTAGATCTGGATGCTTCTTCCAGTGATTTCTTTGGCTTCCACTGAGATACTTGTAATTCAGCACGTTGCTTCTGTGGTCTAGTAGGTGAAGTATAAGGCTGGATTCTGAACTCTGTGTTGTGCAGACACAGATAAGATCTTTTCTTGCTATCTGTTTAATTGAAACAATACTTAAGGTGAGCCCAGCATTTGGCTTTTTTTGAGATTCCATGCTGTTAAAACAAACAAAACCCAACCACTATACACACACGAAACCCCCACCAAATTTGAAGGGGGAAAATATTAATATGCAACAGAAACCAAGGTAGAAGAGGTTGGTATTGATGATGTAACATGAGTATTATTGGCAGCTTTCTCATTAGTGTGCTCACAGGGGTGCAGTGACATTCACCAATGACCTTGTTTTGCCTTGTCCATTGAGCATATGTTCTGGAGTGCTTCTGCTCTTAGTGTTAAAAGGTCTGTTGGAATTTAGACACACCTTGAAGCAGCCTCTTTCTTCTGAACTGAGGACTTCACATACATAAGGCCTGATTCTTAGCAGAAGCCACTGTCTGTGATTGTAAACGGAGGTCAGTGTTCCTGTAACCAAGGCAGAACTATTGGGTGGCAGGGTGGGTCTGTGACTATTCCAATACTGAGCACTCAGCAACTGGTGCTCATACCTGAGACACAAACCCTCTAGATTTGAGGGGCCTCAAGTGATCACCCCAGTCAATGCCAGGCTTGCACTTGGTGGTTCTTATCACAAGATGGTGCTATGGAGTTTGCTGAACTTCGGAACATTCTGACAGAGCAAAGCAAAGTGGACAACAGCAGGGGTGTTCAGCATAGGCTGGACCTGTCCACAGTTCGTTGGAATGGGTGGAATCCAGATATGAGTAAAAGCAAGCAGTTCTAGAGGGTACATTGTAGTGTAAAATGGAGGCAGAAGAAAATGGAGATTTGAGAAGAAGTGGTTGCATCTTTATAGCTAGTCAGTGCTAGGCACAACAGCCCTTAAAGATTGTTCTTGGTCCTCTGTTTTATTCTCCATGGCTAATGAAACTTGTGAATGTTGCTTCTGGATTACCTACTGTTGTTACCATGCTTTACCTTCTGATGTTACCATCTGTAACATCAAGTTAGAGATGGTTGATCCTACAAGATCAATAATTGTCTGTTGAGAGGGACTTAGCAGCTGTGTTTTGCTGTACTAAAAAGAATAGCTAAGGAAAAAATGTTCAGGGAAAACATTGCATAGGCTGCAGCAGATTGTTGTCAGGCCAGCCACAGTGCGGGGACCCGCTTCTGAAATACAGCGTGGTTGGAGTATTTAGAAGCTGTTGATAGAAACCCACGGGGAGCAAGTGAATGGCAACGTGATACCAGAAGCAGAATGTTATCTAACGTTGTCATGCTGCTGGTGTGCCTGTTTGAGAAAACAAAAAGTGATATGGTCGCACTGTAATAAGATAAAATCAATCATGTTGGGCATATCAATGGATAGTCTTGATTAGAATCCCGTGCTCTTAACTGTGAAGGCTCCCCTTGGAGGCCCTTTTCTGTAGAGGTGCTGCTCTGTGTCTTAGCTTCTCATGAGATAAATGGGACCAGTGCTAACTCTGAAATCACCAGCATTTGGGGTTTTCCACAGATGAAGATGGTTTTCTCCTGAAGTGGTAAGAACTACTGGGTCCTCTCACATGCAGTTTAACAGCAGCACTGCCTGTACTGTGCTTAGAGCTGACAATCTTGTACAGTTTTAGTTGGACTGCCTGTTGCTTTTAAGGATTTATTGTCTGGTATTACCTCAGAGACAGTTTTCCCTGTTCTCTCACACAGACTTCATTAACTTATAGAGTGTCTTGGGGAATTATATACTATAAATCCAAGAGCTGTATTTCCTGGCACTGAGTCTTCTGGTGACCTTCTCGCTGGTGAGAAAAACCTAAGGAAAATTGGTTTTGCTTCTTTGTGCCTATTAGAACTAACAACTCCAAGGACTTCATGGCTCAGTATCCTGGTGGTGTTCCCTGATTGTCTGTCTTGTCCTCTTCCAGGTACTTCACAACCTGTTTATTAGATAGCATTCCCTTGGGTCAAGTGCAGGCATGACTGCAGCATGCGTGACTAGACTAGAAATGAAGCAGAAGGCTGTCAGGACTACCTGTCTTTCAGTCTTGCAGTTGTGCTTGCCATAGACCTTTGTAGTAGCAATGTTCAATTACTAAAAAGGCTTGTTATATGTGGCAGTGATTTGTAGCCACTAGGTAATGGCCATTTAAACTTGATTTTTCTTTTTTAAGTGGGAAAGCTGAAGGAATAGGTCTAAACCCAGAATCATCCAGAGAGACATTATGCACAGATGCTGTGAATTGCTGATGAAGGGTAGGCATGGCACAGTGATACAGCTGAGTTTGAACTATCTGCTTGCTGCTTATTTCCCTTGAAGGTGATCTTTAACTCTAAAGCAAAGTATCTGACCTACACAGGCTTCTTATCTTGCACAGCAGTGGGCGTAAGCATCCCGGTTTTAGAAGTCTGTTTTTCTTCCCCCTTTAAAAATCACCACCTTCAGACTTAAGCAAGTGTCTCACTGCAGCTCCTTGGTCTGTCACTGTCAGTTGGAAGTACATGCTCTCTGCCCATTTTTAGGTCTGCTTTACAAATGTCTTGCAGATCTAAGGATATCAGCCTTGCAAACTGAACTGTTTGAGCTGAAAAGCTGCTCAGTGCCACTACCTTGTTTACAGGCATCAGGAGAAAAGAAAGAGAGAGAGTATGTTGTAGTAAACTTGCTTATTTTAGTTTGAAACTCAAAGCTGTTGGTCACTAGCCTTCTCTAGTCTTATAACCCCCTCCTGTGTATCATGTCATCTGTATGAGGGAGGACTGGGGGGCTGGAAGTGCTGCTGCAGGTTTTATTCTGCTTGTACCTCTGTGTGTGTGATGAGATCAGACTCAGTGCAGTCTGATCACGAACTCTTAGCTATTTTCCTGAAGCACTGCAGCGTGTCATAGTTGGCAGTAGAATTAGGGGAAATACATTGCAGTGTGTAGCTCCCAGGCAGCATTCCCTGTGTGCTGTGCAGGGGGCAAACGGTGATTAATGCTTTCACGGTTGCCCCCATGTCAGGGAAAAACATTTGCCGTTTTCAGTGTCTTCCTGCTTCTGTACCATGAAAATGCTGTGAACAAAGAGCCTGGTCCTGTCTGGTGCAGAACACCCTCTGCTCAGCTGAACTCAGAAGACGCTGGAGGCAATGGCTTTGTGGAGACCCGTGATAAAACACCTCCGCAGCTCTAGTGAGGAGGAGGGGGAAAACGTGCTCTAGGCAATACATGGGCATCTCAAACCTTGAGATAAAGCTTTAGTGATTAAAGTGTCAAGACCTCAATGGATAGCACTGGAGAGCTGGGAAATGCTGAGAAATGCAAGCTGAGACGTAAAATAAGCCAATTGTGTCCCAGTGTACCTTTTCCAGGCACCCTAGATAGCTACCCAAGGTTGAGGTAGCAGTTATGTGTTGGAGATACATTGCTTATCCTATACTTTGGACTCCCTTCTGACCCTGGCGGGGAACTTCTGTGCCAAGTGGGTAATGTATTTCAGAATATTGAAGATTAACAAGTCTGTGCTGCCTTCTCATGCATGACACTGAGGCTTACTGCATCTGGTTTCTTGACCTCTTCTTTTAGTATAGGAATGCTTTTAAGCAGAGTGTTGTACAGATTATAGAGCCGTACTTCTCCGAGTTACTTCTGGAGTTGCTTTTTGAGGTCTAGATTTATGCGTGTGCCTTCATTCTTGGGAAGAATAGTAAAAAAAAATCCATTTACTATTTGGTAACAGCACAGATTGCATCTCAAATGCACCAGAGTTAGTATAGCATGCAAAGCATGGTGGAAATATTTAGCTGTACTTCAGTGTGTTCACTTCAGATGCATTATGGTTTGCCCTTGCGTACTGTAGTGTCTGGACTTGAGCTCTCTGTGCCCTCAGCACAGTCCTGTTACAGTTATTACACACATTCTAAAAAGGTCAGATTGATCCATCAGAGAGCTATTGTCTGGTGTGTAAAGCTGTAGTGGATAGTGTGACTGTTTTTCTCCTATCTTACAGGCTGTCTCAGCATTTGCAATTAGCACAGGGCAACCTGAAAAAAGGACTGATTATCAAAATACTGTGGTATACTGGTTTGATCACTCTGGATCAGACTATTGCAAACACAAGCTGTTAAAGTAAATGGTGATAAAGGAGGAAAGTGAGGGAAGCAAGGTATAGGTATTGTCATAAACTTTTCTTGGAGGATGGTTTTTATCTTTTTAATTGCTCTATGAAAGGGATGGAACACAGGGCTGAATTCATTTGTAAAACCTTTGGTAGGAAGTCTCTGCTTTTTTGTGTTTATACTTCTCTGTAGTTAAGTACTGTTCCTTGGAGGATGGTTATCATACTTGAAACATAAATTTACCCAACCTTTACTGCGTGCTGTGATTGCTGCTGTGTTATCACAGCTTTGCAGGTTGGAGCTGCAAGTGATTCAAGTTGTAAGTGACAGCAGCTGGCCTAGCCTCTGTCCTTGGAAATGTTGCTGTCAGTGCCTGGACTGCCAGGCTGAGGTGAATCGAAATCTGAAAGCATCCAGTATAGCAGGACTCAAGTATTGCTGCTTGCAGCACGTTCAGCCTGTGAAGAAGCAATTCACAGGCAATGCCAAGCAATGATGATTTTAGATTTTTCTCCAGAACAGTTTGTGCTGTAACTTTGAGGTGCTTAAAAAAAAACTGGCAGAATGGTGTAGGCATGCATTAATACTGGCTTCAGTATCTGATAGTGGAGAGAAATATTCTTGAAGTTGAGGCAGCTAGAGGAGAACACCTTGTTGTGATAAAGGAGGAAGCCCACTTCCAAAGGTAGCTCTTCAGTCTTTCTACCTAGTGGTGATTCTTTTTTTCCACCCCTCACCCTTCTTACTCATGCTCAGCCATTCTAGATGTTTGGATGTACCAATTTGTGACTGTTTGGTATTGATTACCATGATGAGTAGGTGAGATATTGAGCTGTGCTCTGTTAGCTGCAAGAGGTAGCATTGTGACACTTCACTTGGCAGCCAGATTGTTGGCTTCATGAGCCTTTCTTCCTATGCACTGCATGAATCCAACAGAAATGACTCCCCAGCTCACTCAGTTGTTGACTGTAAAGCACTGATGGCCTGGCAGTTTGAATCACAGCTGTTGAGTTGGTGTTCCTTTAACTGCAAAGCCTGGTAATTCTCATGGCCTGTCATTGCACCGGTTGGTGGTAGTTCTTGAAGATGGATGCATTGAGTTCAAAATAGATCCTTCTGTGTATAAACTGGTACGTGGTAAATCACAGGATCTTTGTGGTTGCACTTAATGTAGCTCTCCTTTAAATAGGACAGTATTGCTTCCCTGCTTCACAATTTAATGAGTTTGTCCTGCATATTTAGATGCTAATTGTGCTCCATGAAAGGCTTTTATCATTAGATTATCTGGTAGAGCACTAGACCCATAAAGTCCATAAGTTTTTGCTGTTTAAATGCTGGAAAGTAGCTTTTGCAAGAGGTGGAAATGAAGAAGTAGCTAAGCCGATGTCTCAGTAGCTAAGAAGGATTTAGTTAGGTTGTTCTAGCTGTTCTAGGTCTTGCCATCTGTTGCCCAGTGGAGTTCTCTGCTTCACTGCTGGCACTCTACAGGTGCAAGTCTAGAGCTTGGCACTGCTTTCTGGAGTCCAGGACTGTATATTGCAAAGTAGATGCTATTCTATGTTCAGTGTTTCATATTGCGGTTCAAAAGGGATTATGCTCCCAAAACTGGGAGCTAGTATGACGTATTGTGCCATAAGATTGACCCAATGAGCACAGTCTTGCCCAAAGTCAACCCAGTTGGATTGCTGTCCAGATGAGCATTGTACAGGAGGAGTTTTAGGTGCATGGAAACAATCCTTCTCAAATAAGGTTTGCTTTTTTCCTCTTGAGCTCTGGCCCTGCTTTCTCTTACTGACATTCCCTGTCTTCTTGCAGAAGTTAAACGTGCTGTTTGGAAATATGTAGAAGCCACTAGCCCACACTATATCAAAACTACTTTTAGTAGCTTAGTTTTATCTACCTGTCAGCTAGTTTATGGCTTGTGTTAGTCAGGTGCTATTTTTATAGTACATCTGCTGGAACAGGGTTTGCATCTGTCTCAAGGTGTCCATAGCTTTCAGTGGTTTTCCTGGAATACTAAAAGTAAGTTGGAAAGGGACTCTTAATCTCTGGATTATACAAAGGAAGTTTAAAACAGAACGCTGTCTGTTTTCACTGCAGCTAATGTAGTGGGAGCCTTTAAGAGTTTGAGTGATGCATTTGACATTACCTTTCCATAAGAAAAGCTTCATTTTTTGTTCTTGGCCACAGGAAGTAAAGCATTTCTCTGGTAGCTATTAGTCCTTCTCTTTCTCATGTATAATACTGCAGTTTTCACTGTTGTGAACTAAGACCTTATGTGCAAATCCTTGGAAAAATCTCCTTTTTGCAGTGGGTGATGTCTGTGAGGGAGTGCAGACAAACTTAAGCACGTGTTGCATTTCCACATCTGATAAGAAATGGAGGGCTTGAAGTGAATACCAACCAGTAAGCATGTTGCAGTACTTTCTAACTGGCAGCTTGTATTCATTGGCTCTAAATTGCATTCCTGTATGCTGTCAACATATCTTGGACTCTTTGCCTCTCTTGTCACAAAAGCACCAGGAGTCTGTGTTTGTGATGCACCTCTAAAACCTGACTGTCAAACCAGAGTTGACAGCTCTTCATCTGCTGTTGACCTCTGCTCATTCACATAAATATCTCTGTGTTCCTCAAGATCTGACGTAATCTGTCCAGCGAACACAGGTTTGCCTGAGGCCCAGCTTACATGGTTTGTGAACTGAAACACATGCATTTGCTGGGAGAACTGTTTAGTATGCCTTCCCATTTCACTTGTAAGTTGTGACTGAGCTACAAGTGATGGAGGATACTGCTTGCTAAAATACTGCTGCTGTTCAACAAGGTGTAGTGGCTTCTAGAGCCACAGTTACCTCAGTGTCACTCAGATCAGCTGAAGGCACAGAGCAGGTCAGGAAGTAATCTAGAAAAGATGACTTTTTAGGAGGCAGTTATCCTGGTTTTGGCTGAGCTATTTCCTAGTAGCTGGCACAGTGCTATATATTGGTTTTAGTCCAATGATAACATTGATAATGCACCTATGATTTAGTTGTTGCTGAATAGTGCTTACCCTGATCGAGGGCTTTTCAGCCTCTCATGCTCTGTGCCAGTGAGGAGGTATGTGATAAGCCAGGAGGGAGCACAGCCAGGACAGCTGACCTGAACTAGTTAAAGGGATATTCCATACCATACATCATCATCAGTATAGAAAGTGGGGAGATTGAGGTTATGAGGCAGTTATGTGGTGCTTAGTTGCTGTCTGGGGTTAAACCATGACAGCAATGTGGCATGGCCTTTCTGGCAGGAGTGAGGTGACAGTATGTAGGTAGCTCTATATGGATAGAGGAAGGTTCTGTATTGCAGAGTGCATGCATATGAAATTTAGTGTAAAGGTGATCTCAGTGAATTGCCTTTTTAGGAGAGAATGCACCCCAGCCTAGGAGGTATCCAGCACACCGACAAGTCGGACTGGCACTCGTTAGAGCAGCCAGTGGGCTGTGGGACAAACTCTCTAACCTGGCATTACTTGAGTCCTTGTTTTGACTACTTGCCTATTTGTAGACAAACATCAAAAGAAACAGTCTCATTTTAACAATTTTCTGATGGATTTTTGTGTTCTCTTGATAGCTGCCATTAACCTAGCAAAACTGAAGCTTTTCCGACATTACTATGTTATGGTAAGTAAAACATCTTTACACCTGCATACAGATGTACATTTAAGTACAGAGTACTTGGAAGCCATTCAAGCCTTTTAAAGAATTACTTGTTAGAAGCTACAATAGCTGGTGGATATGGTGGAGATGTTCCTAGTTCTGTGGCAGTGCTCTGCTTTGGCATCTTGGTCAGCTGGGTTATAATCCTCGAAGCAACTTCCTGTCTTTTCATAGTGGTTGCCTCCTGCTATCTTTAAATTGGTTCCAGCTATTTGTGATGCTTACTGATTTCCTCTGGAGACAGCTTGAGCTGCCAGTTGAATTGATGGGCTTGAATAACGTACTGTAAACTTGCTAAAAATTAAACCTGGGACCAAATGGTGCCTTGAGATGCATGTGTGCAGTTTCTGATTAAGTCTGTGTGGAGCCATGAGCATACCTCCCAAGAGAGCCTGAGCTTCTTAATGATTTCCAGCGGCCTCATTTCAGACTCTTGTAAGTCGGAAAAGTCATAAATTACAATCATGATTCTTCAAGTTCTACAAAATTGTAATACTTAAAGCATTTCCTGCTGTAACTTAAATATGTTAGCAACAGCTTGAGTCATTTGGATGTTCAACCAGCAGTAGAACCCTCAGCCTACATCTTCCATGTTTATCGAGGAGCGTAATAAGGCTAGTCTGAGTTAATGAGTTGCTTGGGAATTGCTTGAGCTATTTCTCTGGAAAAAGAGGTTCTATAAGGATGGTGCTACTGTTCTCATGCTTTCCCCTTTTCCTTCCCAGATTGTGTGTTACATTTACTTCACACGGATCATTGCAATTCTCATAAAGATTGCTGTTCCATTCCAGTGGAAATGGCTGTACCAGGTATTTGCCAAAAAAGGAAAACACATCCATTTCTTTATTTCTTCTTATTATTTAATTATAACTGCATAAAAAAAATTTGACTATGAATAACTGCACCATTGTTCCTCATGTTATAGTACAACATCTCAAAGGACAGTCCTGCACCCTGTCTCCTCCTGATTTTTATTGCTAATGTGCCTATGGTGACAGGAATATATGTTTAGTTTTGTGTTTGTCCAGCCAGTCTGCCTGATTATACCTGAAATGTCTGAAAGTAATTGTATGATTGATTTTTAGTCTTTCAACTTAAAATGTCTGAAAGAAATTAATCAAGAACATACAAAGGGAAGAAAGAAAACTCCTCAGGTTTACCTTGTGTAATTGAGGCCCTGGGGAGCCAGTAAAATATGCTTTTGCTCTTCCATGTACAGGCTTATTTGCCTTGTGACTTTTAAATACTTGGTTTCTTAACATATAATCCAAGTAACTGTGCAGAGAGTCTTTGGAATACATTAACTGTTGAAAATACCAAAACAACATAGGGATGATAGCCTGTCCCTAACCCCTTATTTAAAAGCCAGGTCTTGCTGTAGTTATTTAAAAGCACTGGAGTGATGGCTAGAACTGTAACTGTATTTAAAGTGACAGGGGAAGCTGAAAGAACAAAGGGCTTGACAGCCTTTACCCTGGGATTAATGATAACAGGACAGGAATTGCTTTGTTATTGCTGCTGTGGCACAGGCTTCTTGGCCCATTAAACCTTGAACCTCATGAATGAGGAGAAATGTTTCATGACCATGAAGGATTACAGAACTGAACTTCAATCTTGTGTTTTTACTTGCAGCTGCTGGATGAAATGGCCACCCTTGTGTTCTTTGTCCTTACTGGGTACAAGTTCCGTCCAGCATCAGACAACCCTTACCTACAGCTGTCTCAAGACGATGAGGATGACTTGGAGATGGAAGCTGTGTAAGAACCTTCCCCCCTCCTTATTTTTTTGCCTCTTCACTTGATTTGAGAAAAATGTTTAGAAACAGTTTACTTTAATCTCTGTAAATCCTTCTTTGAAAAAGATTAGGATCTGCCCACATGTTTAAAGACAAGGTGTCTGTTTGCTGTGTTTTAAACTAATAAAGAGATTTGTGATATCCATAAGAGTCTCTGAGCTGGAGATTGCAGTAATGTGGAATAAGCTGGTAAAGCTTTTCATGAGGCAAAAAGATGCTCATGAAAATATCAAGTAAAAAAGCTTCTGTGTTTAATATATGTTGCTGAACACCAACAAGCTTTACAGATTATCATGAATGCTTCATGGTTTAGAAAACAAACCACCAAACCAACAGCAAAAACTAACAGTCTACAGAATATAAATGAGCCTAATGTCAGGTCCCTTCTGCTTTGTTGTTCAGCCTTTGCAGAAACTTAAGTTACACTGAGCTGAGGAGATGGATTTTTTACCAATACTCCTCCTTGTTCTATTCTGTGCTGTTAAACCATGAGGTACCACAAATGCAGTAGAACCTCAGTCTAGAGAAATTATAAAGTAGGGCTCTGCTGAAATCCCTGTCATTTTCTTAGCAGTGGTTTTCTGAGGACTTAAAAAATGAATGGCATTTCTGAATCTATAATAGAAACTGCCCTAAGAAATTCAGCATGCAAGAAGTGTTGAATACAGCTATAAATGTGACAGACTCTGTTGCCTTAATAGAAGCCAAGCTAACCTAATCTCCTTAGTAGTCACACATTTCATGCATAATTGCAATTCATGTACAGGCTCAGAAGCCTGTTCCTTAGATTTTTTCCCACTTTGGCAAATCTCCTTTACTTGGGTGAAATGAATCAACATTCCAATTTTTATTGCAGGGGGGGGAAAGGGCAGAAAGTGTTTGCCATCACAGCTCAGAAAGAAATGGATCTTACTGGGAAATAGCTACAAGGTAGTTTGAATCATAGAATCCAGCCGGAAATGTCATGCAAGGAGTTTAGCTTCTCAGAAATACCTCTAGTAACAAAGATCCTCTTTCCAAACGCATAGCTATGTTTGCTTTGGGTCCATAATATCTGTCATTGTTGCAAGTGAGATTCAGCTAGTGCATAGTGACGTTAGAATCACAATCACTTAAAGGCTTTTAAAATGGTTTATGTAAGAAACTGGTTTCAGTTTGGAAGCTGGTAAATAGATAGTGCCTTTGTGATGCACATGTTTGAACTGGAAGATGTGGCAGGGTTTGGGATTATACAGAAATGAGCTTTATTCCTTTTTGCCTATTAGAATGAATTTCAACCTTGCATTACATGCTTAGTGATTTTTTTACTTGGGTTTTATTAGAACAAATATTATGGCACCTTTCAAATTTAGTGATTTCAGTAAATTGAAGAAGCTGCTATGAATTTAGGAGAACCTGCCAGAAATAAGCTGAAGAAAGTTTTAGTGAACTAATCAAGTGATCTACATCTTCCCATAGTGAAATAGAGATTATTAGAAACTCAAGGGTCAGAATTTCCTGTGAGCCTTTTCCTAGTAAGGCATTTTGCCCTTTGCCTTGGGAGTCTCCATTGTTGTGCCTTTTGGCTTGTTCCCCTTAGCTTTGCTTGAATTCTTCTCATCTGATTCACCAGAAGTTTTACTCTTTCGGGCATCTGGCTGGGTGCAATCTGTGTCTTGTTCTCCTTTCCCCAGCTGCAGCAGGGAGGTTAAGTTTGCATGTATTTGACAAGCATGGCGTATACACATTGTGACAGGTGAAGCACTGCAAGGAAAGTTAAGTTTCTTGTTGATTTGGTCTTGCTGGTCCTATTTTTGCTTTTATAAATATTAAATGTTGTTTCTGTAGGGGAAAAATACCAAGGTTTATTTAAGCAAGTGACTAAGTGCCTGACAGCATCCTGACTAACCAGTGCATGGGTGTGTTTTGTCTTTCATGTGATAAATATCTACTTGTGTTCAGAGGCTATGGCAGAAGTTAAAAGCCTCCACACTTCATAATGTCCTGCTATGTCTTATTGCCAGGTTTTATGGTTATTTGCCTCTGCAAGAGGACTTTTGTTAAAATCAGGCTCTTTGAAGCAAGGGGAGAGCTGTGTTTTTCAGGCTTGCTTGTTTTCCAGCAAAAAAAAATAGGACATTTCAAGTGTAACTGCCTAGCTTATGCCTGTTTTCATGCAGTGCAAACTAGACAAAGCTCAGTCTGGCAGTAAATGTAAATGTTGTTAAGGGCAGTGTGGAGATCTGCAGAGTTTCAAGACAAACACAAAGACTAGGTGGCTGTGACAGGAGCAACATAAGGCACAAGCCTCTGTAAGTTCTTGTAACTCTTCAAAAATTGTAAATCAGGAGCAGCAAAGATAACTTGTAAGTCATTTGAACTAGCCTGCTTCTGTCTTGGGAGAAAGCATCCCCAAATGGTATAGGACTTTCTTCAGTTATACCAGGCTCAACCAGGCTCTTCAGTTATACCAGTTCTTCTGATGGAGAGAAGAGTAAGAGTATAACTAAACCTGAACTAAGGACCAGTCTGTTCTTTTTCAAGTAGGGTCAATAGCAATTCATCATCAACAAAGTGGCTTCTGTGGATTCTCTGCTGGGCAGCCTCTTGAGCCCGTTCTGTCAGTATGTAGGCATGTCACTGACAGCTCCTTAGATGAAAGCAGTGTTTGAAAAGGTGCAGCCACACTTGGCAGAAAGAGTTGTCAGGCTTCCAGTCCCAGTGCCATTTCTGGGGCATGAACACAAATATAAATGGTACAGTAGATGGTGTGGGGGTGAGGAATGGGAGAGGAAGCAGGGTTTGGTTTGGGCTTCTTTATTCGTGCAGTAAGTTATTTCATCAGCTCAGTAAATTTGCTTTAAATGGTTAGGTACCAAAGTGCTCTTCTAAGGTCTTGTTTGAGAATGATGTTCATACATGCATGAGGGGCTAAGGTATTTCCACTGGAGGATGACTTGCAGGAAAAGCCATTAATGGTTTTGTTCTCAATTTGGTAAATCCATCTTACTGAGCGCGTAGATACTAACTTTGTTTTTCCTTACCACCCAAAACAGTCTCAACATAGTGAACTGTTGTGGTAACACTGACCTAGCTTTGCTTATGCTTTGGGATCTGGAGTTTCTCACTGAATCGGGAGGCAACCTATCCTGTGAAGTCCTGCTTGGTTGCTTTTCTCTGCTTTCTCTCAGGTTGTGTTTCATGGCAAACTGATTCATGATGCCCTTCATCAGAAGTGATTTTCTTCACCTAACACGTATTTCCATGCAGAGGCTTGCTTTTTTGCTCTATGGCTCATCAGTATTCACTCCAGTTCACAAGAGCTTTCGAAGGCTGGCTGCTGCCAGCATTGCAGGGGTTCTTGTTGGGCTATAAAACTGAACAAACACAAAAAACAGGTGAAAAGACAGCTGAGATCCACCACAGTGCAGGGCTGAAGATGCTCCTGAATTCTTAGCCATTGCTTGATACCTTGGATACAACACAAGTGGGAAGAATAAAGAACCCTGATATTTCCACAGCACATACCACTGTGCAATGTTGAGGGAGCTCCTTTTGTGCCTCGTTTGTGATGGGTATCCCTCTGACAGCCATAGAAATTCTCTCCAGAGGGAGATGGTTTAGTGAGGAGAATTTGTTGCACTTTAACTGCTGCTAGTTTGGGGGTTAGAAATGCAATTCAGCAAACTGCAGGTGAGGAACACTTACTTGCAGTGTTGCAGGTTAGAACTGAAGCCTTTAGGCTAGAATGAGAACTGCAGCGTGCTTGGTCTTAGTGCTGATACCCTTATTTTACTAAGCATTAAAACACGTTGGCTGAACTGACTTTGAGAGGGGGAGGATGTGCCCACTGTACACAATCAGAGACAATGAGGATTCGAAAGCTATGCCATACACTTGTCATGAGACAAGAGCAGAGTAAGTTAAATGGTCTTTAAGTTTCCTTATTGAGGAATCCACCCCAAAATCTCTCCTAGTTCTTTACTGTTATTGCTCTAGGGAGACAGTAAATGGCTTCTGGTACAAATGACATGACTTGGCCTGGCAGCACTTTCAGTGTGGAGTTCTTTGTCCTGTCCCTTGAGTGTGGGAAGTGGATCATTCCCTCTTAGCCATATCCTCTCATCGCTTCTGTTATCATCTTGGTGTGCAATGGGTTTGTAATTGTACTAGAGTGCAGTGCTGAAATCCAGGCTGTGTGCCAGGTGGGATCTTATTATGTGTGACTCGAGTGATAGGACTACTTTGGTGTCATGTATGTGTAGAACACCTATTTTTATATCCCAGTATGCCTGCTGTTGCATTGCTGTGTTAGGTGCTCAATTTTTGGTTTGTAGTCCATTGTAATCTTCAAGTCCTTCCTGAAGAATAGATATTTAGCTCCTTACTCTGTAATGAAAGTTGATTATTTCTGAAGACTAAACTTTGTCTCTCTTGCTGTGTTGTCCCATATTTTTCAGACCATTACTTCAATTTGCCAGAATCTGTCTGCATTCTAGTCCTCTTCTCAAATATGTAGCTCTTAGTGTCTTCTGCAGATTTAATAAGCAAGTTCTCTATTCCATTACCCAGGCAATTACTGAAAATATCAGATAGAAGTGAACCTAGGACAGACCTTTCTGGAACCACACTCTGTGTTCTTTTGGTTTTGACAGGAAACCATTAAGTACATCTCAGTGCAATCCCAATTAGTTATGCAGCTACTTTGGGTTTGTCTAGCTGACGTTTCCCCAAATTTTTTCCTATGTGACTGTGGGCAAAAACCTTTGTCAATGATGAGAACTTGGGAGATCTTCATCTTCTCTGTTCTGATAAGCTTGTTGTAATCTCTTCCAGGCAAGCGTCTGCTAATCCCATCTTCTTTAGGCAACCTGCTTGTTTTTCTCCCTTCTTTTTGTTTTTCATTTCAATAGGGAATAAAGTTGCTGTTTGATCTCTTCTGACCCTTTCATAGAATTATAGAATGGCTTGGGTTGAAGGGACCTCAAAGCTCATCCAGTTCCAACCCCTGCCATAGGCAGGGACACCTTCCACTAGACCAAGTTGCTGCAAGCCCTGTCCATCCTGGCCTTGAACACTGCCAGGGATGGGGCAGCCACAGCTTCTCTGGGCCAGTGCCTCACCACCCTCAGAATAATAACTTTCTTCCTAATAGCCAGTGTAAATCTTTCCCTATACTTTAAGTTCATCTTGGCCTACTCTGAAGTGTCTGAACCACTGTGATCCCAGTACTGCCACTGCTAGAGGGTCACTGAAAACACCACTTTGAGTAAATTACTCTTACAGTACATGAACAGAAGGTGTTATCTAACATGGAACTATGGGCATGATCTGTGGGTATCTGAAGATGAGTTCTCTTGGGTTATACTGTGGAAATGTTGCTAGCTAGCCTGATCAAATAGAGTATTCTTATATGATAAGCAGCAGGTGAAAGCACACAAAGACTGACAACAACACCTTTGAACAGGACAGTTTGATGTATGCTTCCAGGCATCCCTTGTGAATGCACTGAGCTATTGGCACTCTTACTTTCAGCATCCCAAATAACCTTTACCTGCATGGAATGAGAATCGTACTGTGCAAAACAATAAAGCAAATGTCTTGTGCATGTCAATAGCCTGTTTTGTATAGCAACAGAGAAAGCTGCTGGGCTGAAGAGCTTGTGGATAGCCAAGGTAGTTCCAAAAGAGGAGTGGTACTGTTCTGCCTGAATAAACAGTTCAGTCTGTCTAATGTTTGAAGTGTATTATGGAGCTTTGTAGTTCAATGGTCAGATTGCTGTGGCAAATCCAGGCTTGGATGGTAGAACGTTTTCTTCTGTTTTATTGCTGTTACCAGGAATTGGTGTGCATTAAGCTAATAAGGTTCATTTGGGGCACTGTCCAACTGCGTGTACAGTTGTATAATGTGTTGCACCTATTAAAAGCATTGCAAATGCAGAAAGAAGTCTTTTAATGCACAGAATTAAGGGTGTTTTACTGTAGAGCAAAGTATTTTTTTAAGCAGGGTGCTCAAACTTCAGTAAATAAACACCTGGTTTAACTGTTTAACTATCCCTGCTATCTTCTTTCAAGTACAAGCAAATACCTATTGGCTTAGTGGAATGATAGATGGGAAAAACCGTGAGGCTCTCAGGGACACTGGTCTTGTTCCTTGTGTCCATCAGTATTATGTCCAGGATGATACTTGGCCTGCAAAATAGTAGCAATAGGAGAGGCCAAGCATCAAGACTGCTAGGTCTTGGTAAAGAGATTCATGTAAAGTGTTAGTTGATATGCACAGGAAGTGTGGGCTATTGGTGCAATGGATGTGACAGTTCAAGTTCCATTCTCTCACATTTCTCCTTTCTCTTCCAGGGTGACGACTTCTGGAGTAATGGAGGGCATGAAGAAGGTCAAGAAAGTGGTGAATGGTTCAGCAGAGCCACAGGGCGAATGGGAAAGCACAGCATGAACGGGCTGGACTGAGGCAGCACTTTCAGAGAAACTCTATTTATTAATATTCCTCTCAGTGGAAAGGGAGCAACTGACACTTCCCAACACTGAAACTGCAGAGCGGGGTGTGTCTAGGGGGGAGCAAAGCAGTGCAGAAATATAACTATTCCTCTGATCATAAGAAAATGGGATCTCTTGATACCTGCAAAGGAGTGTGAAGCTTTCCTAGGGATTTTGGGGTAGCTTGTTTGTTTTCCCTCTTTCTGGGATTGGTTGGGTATTCCAAATGGTTTGCAGTCACATTCTTCAGAATGCGTAATACTGATGTGAAGAGAGACCTTTAGTGTGTACGTAAAAGTATATATTTTATACAATGCACATATATATCTACACAGTTGCTATGTAACATGTATGCCGGGAATCGCAAAGTGTGCCAGAAGGTGGGAAAAGAAGATAAGAGATGTAAGTATTTAACTTTTCTTTTTATAAGCTCTCCCTTTGGCTTGGACAAAGCATTGCAAAGCAAATAATGGAAACAACTGCAGTTACACAAGAGACTAAACAGGGTATTGGATCAGATGACTTCTGCCACTGCTCATATTAGTGGGAAAGTTAAGTATTTTCTTGTCTTATCCATGCAGGTACCCACTTGAATGTGTCAGGTTTTCAAATGTATTACTGCATAGGAAACAAGTGACTGTTCTCCATTAAAAATGCTAGCCCACAGTGCAATAAGCATTAACATAAATTCTCCACTGTTCATGGAGTTGCTCCTGATTCACACCCGTCTGACAAGAAGTACACAAGAGGTGTAAGACTGATGCTTGCTTTGTTGGAGTCTGCTGTGCTATCTTAAACATTTAATTTCAAGCTGTGACCCAGAGCCCTTTGATCTGCTTTCTAAAACATTTTCAAGGTATTCCAAAAGACACTCCTTTCTGGCACAGCAGGACCAGCACCAGAATATCTCCAGTGGAAATCTGTCCAGCAAATCTACTGCGGCCTAAATCTCTGGTACACCATTATCCTGAGTTACTTGGCCTCCCTCGGTGGATGCTTGTACCTCTCTGCCTGTGCAGGATTGATGCTGCTGCTGTTTGAGATGAGCTGAACTAGTCGAAATGGTACTGCCACCAAAGCCAGGCAACTGCAGCTCCCAGTCCTAAATGGTTTTTGTCAGGAAAGAAGTAGATTAGGAACAGAATCTTAGTGCAGGGGAATACAGAAGTCTTGACTATTCGCTGCAAACTTGCAGTGAAGTTTGTACAGACATACAATAAAAGCCATGTGTGTTTTATCTGTACTACTCTGGTATTGTTAGTAAGGCAAGCTGGTGCCCATAGCTGGAGTATTAAGGCATAGTAAATGATTGTGAAATCTAGGGGAGGATGGAAGTGGTTCACTGATGTGATGAGGTTAAGCTTTAAGAAAAACAAGTACAATTCACCCACTGAAGCCTTAATATTCATGTGGAGACATTGACATATGGTGCTGTCAAGCAATGTGCTTCTATCAGGGTGACAGGGAGAGGTATCATCACAGAGCTTTGGATGTGCCAGCATCTTTTACAAGCTCCTTTAGGAATTGCTTTTTGGGCTGAAGGGACTACATCTCTGGAGCACAACTGATTAGAGTATTAGCCATTACGTTTGTTTAAGTTTAGAAGGAGGATTTTCTTTGGAACTGTAAACCACTTCTTCCCCAGTCTTGAACAGGGATTGTAGCGCTCTTAAATGAGCAATCTGTACCAAGGCTTATTGCTTGAAGAGCAGCTTTGTTTTCTCTGGTTAACACTTCTTTTCCCAGGTGTTGATTCTATGCACCATGGAAATGGTAGAAATTAATCTGCCTACTTTGATACCTGGAACTAGTTTCTCTTCAGGTAAAGTATAAGAACAGCCCTTTTCTGGGTTACAGAGTCCAATTATAGGTTGTTTTTTTACTCCTCAGCTGTAACTGCATAGGAATCACAGCAGTGATTTGACTGTTGCTGCCACTGTCTTGCAGTGATACAGTTTAATATCAGAATCAGAGAGCCTACACCACTAGAAAGACTGTTAGGTGACCTATGAGCATTTTAGACCTTCTATATGAAGAAAACTGCATATGAAGTAGCTGAGGTGTGAAAAAATGGACTGTAAAGCAACAAAGGCAGTCCCAGCTCATCATATGGCTTAAATACCATTCCTGAAATACTCATCCTCTCACTCTGCACAGTTCCTCTGTCCCAGTGGAAATGTCACTGTCTTCATCCAAAAGGCTACTCAAACAAGCTGTAAGCTTTGTTCAGCATAGTCCACTGGAGACCTGAACTCTGTTGGCACTGAAGTATGTAAAGGATAAGGATTTGCTGTCAAGAGCTGAAGTGAATAACAGTGTTAATCTGGACATGATGCTCCCTTAGAACCTGTTAATACCTTTTGCAAATGAGGTGTGAAATTCAGATGGGTGTGTGGCATTTCACCCCAAACCATGAGGGGCTGCACCAAGATCCCAACATGTGCTGAGCTGGTTCCAGACAACTGCCTGTTCCATACCTCAGCATCAGTGGAGCTGCTGATTTGGCAAATGCTTTTACCTTACTCTCAGGTTTCTGGTTCTTATATGCACTTTTTTTTCTCAAGTTGCATATGGTGTAGGTTTATCTGCCAAGTCCCTGGCTCACTAAGTCAAATACCAAAAATGGGTGGTTTCATTTTGTCTTGGCATGAAAAGCCATGACCGTACTCTGAAAGTGCTTTTTAGAAGAGCTTTTCTTAAGTTCAGTCCTGAACTTCAGCAACCTTACCTGGCACTTAATGCAGTAACTAGTGAGACCTAAGCATTGCTGCAGAAAAAGACAAGAAAGAGTAATAGAAGATCCTTACTGCAGCCATTTCCAAAGTGAATTTCCACTTTCTCTAATGGAATTCCTTGGGGCAGGTCAAAAAACTTGTCTTGCAGGGTTGTGTGATGGATTGGACAATGGAGGGTGGAGAGGATGGCTGCAGTTGTGTTTCTCTTGCAGCACAGTGTGGTTTGCACTGCAAAGCATCAAAGGAGGGTTACTTCCCCCCCCCCCCCCCCCCCCC
>NDXB01001919.1:47338-75560 GCA_002631895.1 Agapornis roseicollis
CCCCCCCCCCCCCCAATCCTCTCAAGGTGAACCCACATCTGCAGAACTAGCCAGTGCATGGCTGTATTAGTGGTGTGTAATACAGCAGCTCAGAGTTCACCTGGCAGGATAATCACGGTGATTGCGTTTCAAATGCTGATGGCTGCCTATCTGGTAGGAAGATCTGTCTTTCAGAGGCACGGGAAATGGAAGAGCTGCTTGTGGCTTACAAATTGTTTTGGGATGGATCCTTACTTTCCTGTTCCTGACTTCTACTGAAGTGAGCAACTAAATCGAACACCTGCAAGTACAGAGTGGTAGATTGACAGGAGTCCTAGAAAAACAGGTGTGATGCAATTCAGAATACAATGGATTTAAACGCATTCACATATGTTGCTGCAGTGGAGTCCTGTGCTCCCTCTGCAGATGAAGATGAAATTGCTTCAATCTTCAGTTGTAATGCAGATTATGCCCCAGTAAATCTTGATGGTGACATGCAAATACCACTGATGCACTCCTCCCTCCCACTGTAACTGTTCAGAAACTGTCTTCCAGAGGAAGCCTCCTTACAGTGCAACTGCCAGACTCTTGCATTCTTCAGGCTTGAAAATGTTTTCCTTGATGGTTCATCAAGAGATGTGCTAACAGAAAGCAAGACATAATGGGGTCATCTGGAACATAGCTGCTGCTTGCTCAAAACAGAGCAGTTCGAGCTGAAGAAGCCACACGCTGTCCTATTAAGATGCTCTTTCATGTTGTCATCTAACTCAGTGTGTTATGATCTGTGCCGTGCATTGTTCAGTGCTTCTCTCCAGCTGAGTGCCCTGTTCCTGGGTTTCCATGCTGGCATACCCTGGGAGCATGTTGTAACAATTTGCTGCATTGCAGTATTTTGTCTTGGAGCTAGCAATGTGGAAGGTGTATTGTGCTAAGCTAAGTGGACTCTGTAGCATCAGTGTGCATCCACTGTATATCCTTCAGCACTGCAACACTCCTGGCCATGAAGGTGCATATCCTAATCACTTCAATGTGCACATTTGAAAGTCTAGTTGAAGATTGTGTTGTCTTCTTTGTTTGTTTTCTTCCTTGCAGTATGCTCTTCTTACAGAAGGGAATTGCAGCCAGTGATAATCCAGTTGACAAGAAAGGGAGTTTTATGGTTGTCTGTTTGAAAATTGCTTGGTTGCATTTGAAGCAAATATTGGGTATTTGTATGTTTTGCTCTGAGAACTGAAGTTGCTTGGCTATTAAAATAATCCAGTGGTAGCAAGGTATTGAAGGGAAGGAAGCCTTCTCTTTCAGCCTGCCTTGTTTGTCTCCTTCCATCTTACCTGTCATGGTAGCAAACAGACTTCTGTTCCTTTAAAGCAGATACATGTTATTGATTCTGTGTTATCACCTCTAATCATCAAAGGTTTTCCCATTTTCTCACCTTGGTAAAAGGAGCATGGAGCTGTGGTCTGCAGTAGATGGGAGGCACAGTGATATTCGAAATATAACAGCACTTACACTAAAACCTGTGATCTTGTACCTTCAGTACCATGTATGCTTCCTGAATGCTGAGGTGATGCTGCCCAGGGGCACTTGACCAAATGTTTCTTTGTGTTCCCTGGGGTTGATTTGCTCAAAAACATTGTTTGAAATTGGATGAATCTGGCTTTTCTTGTAGCTGCTGGATCTGATGCTGGTTTGGGCTTATGAATTGCTTTTACTTAGCTACGTTGGGAAGCTGTGTATTTTCCTTCCTTGTAGTTTCTCGCTTGGGTATAGCAATGATCCTGTAAGAACTACCCATGATGTGTACTTGCAAGTGGTTGGAACAGAACCTAAGAAAAATACTGAGATACTTATGTGTAAAGTGATGGTACTGGAAGAAAGTGGCTGAGAAAAGAATCACTCCTTGTAGATTGACTGGCTCAAGAACCCATTTATGTTTTGACTGCAGCAATCCTGTAGAAAGGACAACTCTTAATAAACATTTCCCTGTGGGATTTCACTTGGTTTTCTGCTCTCTGTGTAATGAAGTAGAGCCTGACCTCCACATTATCAGAAACACTTTGTCTTGCAGCTAGGATACTGGAGCGTTGGGCTGCTACCTGGTCTGTCAAAACAGAGTATGGGTCTAAATAGCTTCCCTTTTCCTTTAGTAGCTATTAATAATTAATTTTAGATATTCTTGTGTCATTAAGCAGCTTTAGGGCACCCTGTACAATGTAGCTTTGAATTCACTTAGTAAATGGCCTCCAAAAGAACTTCAGAAGACTTCCTTGTGTACAGCAAGGTCCAGTTCCAGGGGTCTTGGTGACCTGTAAATATCCTATTCCTCGGTTCATGTTCAGATGTACAAATGGATTTTTTCAGGATTTTTTTAAGCTTTATTAAACAAGAAACACAATTTGAAGAGAAGTCCAGCTAGATAGATATCAGGACGGGCTGTGTAACTTGGTTTCCCTGCTGTGATGCAAACGTGTACAATAAAGATTGACCAGAAAGAAGTTTAATGCATCTCATTTTCTGCTTCTGAGCTGCTAGTAACCAGGTTGACCTATGTATTTCTGCATTTCCACATACCTGTCTTCCACTTGCAGCCGTGAACATCTGTATTGTGGATGCAGGGCCAAATCACAATCATGTGAGGAAGAAACTTTCCTGGGGAAAGGTTTCCTGCCAGTGACCCACAATACAATTCACAGAGGTGCTTCCAGGTTCGACAGCTGTGCTTGTGTGAGCCTAGCTCCTCTTCTGGTTTTGGTAAGCTGAGTTTAGGCACTAGTTTGTAGACTGAGTCTTGAATTGAAGGGTTTGTCTCTCATAGCTTTGCAGTCTTGGGCAAGAGAAAGGTGAGCATCTCCAGGGCTTGTTGCCAGTAGTCTCTCCTCATTCCACAGGGCTTGATACCAGCTTTTCAGTGCAAGGGAGGACAAAGAACTGGTGCTTTGAACCTTGGCGTGTGGATACAAATTAAGGGTAGACACCTGAGTTATAAGCAATATCCTTTGTGGCCCAGGCCACATTATCTCTGAGGCAAGTCCTTGATGTGTTTGCTTTAGGCTGGACTGAGGGGTACTGTGGGACTTCTGTAGAGGAACTTGTCCTGACACATCAGGATTTAACCATGCATTTCAGTTCTGCAAACTAGTTGGGTTGGCAGGGATGAGGACAAAGGATTTCAGTGAAGTGTTCTTGCTGATAATCCTCCACCCCTCAAAAGCATATGTCCTTCGTCACCAAATGTACGTCTTCAAGATGTTTTTTACAGTTTAGCCTATGGTTCTCATTCTACCACCGAGGGGTAATGCCAAAAATAACCTGTGTTCTCTACCCTGTAAATCCCAAGCAGCCGGTTCTGCATTGCCTCAAGCTTTTGGGTGGGTGGTGTTTTACCAGGAACTAAACTATATAAAGTACATGGGTTTGGGACTTAGAAATACTGTGCTGTAGAACAAAACAGGCTGCACGTGATGGGGGAGTGGATAGCTGGTGTACTGGGGTAGCCTAGATCAGTTCCATACAGGTTGTTCTTGGATGTTGGGTTTCTCCAAACTGAACATCCTCTGCACTTTCTGCCTGTTGTATATTTGGCCTTAAAACATCCCATCTTAAAGTGACAGCAGCCAAACTCATCCCTGTGCACGGTGCTCCAGTGGAATTAGCTATGCTGGGCCAGAAAATAGCTCTGCTGTAATGAAAAGTGAAATGTGAGCGGTGGGGAGCATAAAGCAGGTCTAAATTGTAGGAAGACTTGCTTGAGGTGGAGCATAGCTTATTCTTGATTTCTAACCATCTTCTCCAAGGAAAGACAGGAAGACAAAGCCCCTGATGGCAGCAGAGCTCCTAATACATAAGGTCTGTTGCAGACAGAGATTGGTACACTGTGCTGTATTTGGATGCAAGTTTATAGGTGTTTTCCTGTCCAGGGGAGGTCAATTGTTCTCCTTGCTTAAGGATTTTCTTCTAGTGCCAGAAATTCTGAGCTGTCTCGATGGTTTGCTGCTCCTTGTTGCAGTGCAGGCTGCCTTCTGTCAGTGCTCTTGCTCTAGCAAGAGTATCTTCAGGACTGCAAAGAGCTGCCTTCTCTTTCAATCTTGATTTTTACCTTCCTTTGCCTTCTGACTGACAGACTCTAATGAGCAGAAGCGTGTTATAGTGCCCTGTATAGTGAATGGTCAATAAAAACAAATTGCCTTGTACAGCAGAGGTAATAACACAGCTTGTATTGGCTCAGCTGATCCTGATATTAGGGTCCTTGTTTAGGAGACAAGGACTTTCATATGTCTTTAGTAACAAATGCATGTCATCTCTTTCTTCTCTCCCCTCTCATCCATGGAAAATAATGTAATTTGGGATGACACTGCTTTGTTGTGACTCTTCCCCTATGGAGTATTTTTAGTGGGGTGGCTGAGGCATAATAAATGTGATGCTGAAAAAATAGGGATGCAAGGGGAGGCTGTTATAGTGGTGGTAGATGGCAAAGATGAGGCTCAAAATGAAGGGGGTGGTTTAAAACCTTTTCTTACTGTTCCCTCTTGGGATGATTGAGATGAGCTTGGCAAGGGACTTCTAGCATCCTTGATGAGAGGAGCAGCTAACAACATGCCTTTTCCACAGCAAGAGCAGGTATATTGCTAAGAGGGTTTTTTGTCCCTGAGGATGCTGTTGTGGGTGCTGATCTTCTGTCCTGGCTAAAGTCCTGAGTCATTCCTGTTAGAGTGGCACAATAGAATAAGGTTGCCCAGAGAAGCTGTGGCTGCCCCATCCCTGGCAGTGCTCAAGGAATCCCACCTCTGGCATGGATGTAAAGGTATTGATCTGCATCTCCTGGGAGAAGCCAGTCTTGTTCATTTGGGGCTGGACCTCATACCGGGAGGTGGTGGCCGAATTGGAGGGGCTACAGAGAACATCTGCAGTGTCTGAGACAAGAGAACTGGGCAACGGCAGCAGATTGCAAGAATTACAGCTGTAAGCCCTGACTAAGTGATGATTAAAGAGAGCCAAGGAGATGTAGCACGCTATAAAATGGCTGCAAGGGGCGGGGGGGGGAATGGAAGAAAAGGATGGGGAATTCATTGATGTGGCTCAAGGCCTGAGCTCTGGAGATGTGAGGTGTAGTGAAAGCAGAGGAAAACGAGATGCTGGGAGGAAACCTTTTGCCAAAGAGATAGGTTTGGCTGTGAAGAATCTCCTTGGAGGAATGCAGACAGTTCTGTGTTGTTTTAGGTAATCAACACTCGACTGGACAGATCACTGCTAAATACACCATAGGGAATAATCTCCTGTCAGCTGTGAGCTCCGCCAAAGGCCCCATTCAGCCTTTTTCATTTGCTTATCTCAATATAAAGTACACTGCATGCGTGATTTCTGGTTGTGGGGTTCATTTGTGTGTTCCTATTAAACCTTGTAGATGCCTCGAGTGAGTTCAGCTGCTCCATAGGAGGACCATCAAAGTGCAACGTTAAAATGAAGCTGGTAAATGCGTGTCCTCATCTCTGTTCCCAGTAAGTCAGAGGTTTAACTGTTGCTGCAAAAGCTGAGCAGGAAGATCTGCTGGGATTCACCGAGCACACAATGCCCGTGCGTGGCCGTGAATCAGAGCAGCCTCGTGGGAGGCAATGCTTCAACCTCTTACGGCAATGGAATCTCAAAAATAGGTACGGGTTGATTTTGTGTGTCTGGATGTGATCCGAGTTGGGCTTTTTTTGGCTGCTTTGGGGCTTTTTTGGGGGGTGAGGGTGTTGGGGTCTATTTTTAAAGAAGGTAGATTTAGATCTGAGGCAAAAGCGCTTCCCTGTGAGGGTGCTGAGGCGCTGGCACAGGGTGATGGCCCAGAGAAGCTGTGGCTGCCCCATCCCTGGCAGTGCTCAAGGCCAGGTTGGACACAGGGGTTTGGAGCAAGCTGCTCCAGTGGAAGGGGTCCCTGCCCATGGCAGGGGTTGGAGCTGGATGAGCTTTAAGGTCCCTTCCAACCCAAACCATTGTGGTATTGCAGGGTGAACAGACATCCCTGCTGCCAGTGCAGTGTCCTTATGAAGCTTTCTCAACAGGCTCCTGTCTTGTTTTAAAACCAGACCTGCAGTGACCCTGCTCCTTGGGCTGTTGTTCCATGTCCATGGTGAGTGGTATGTGCAGGCTCCACGCACCAAGAGGCTGCTGGTCTATCAGGACTCAGGAGTGACCTTTGCAAGAGGCTGACTTCTGCCTGGCTGGCAAGGGGAGAACCATCACCACCACCACTGCTCCCCTGCGCCTGCTGGCGGCTCAGCACAAAACATGCTGGGATACCTTCAGAGTGAAGCTTTGGGCAGGTGGCCACATACCTTCCCTTTCGTTTGAAAGCTCTGATGTGTGTATATAGATACATTTAAAACCCCCTTTGTTCTGCTCTAGTTTTAAGGCTGTTTCTCTCAAAGAGGTTTTTTCTGAGTGAAAACCTCTGCTGAAACCAAGCAGCGGAAGGGGTGAATGATGCTCAAATGACCTTGCCCATCGCATCGCTCACAGTGTGGGGAGCAGCCTCCCAACCTGACAGTGCTGATGGAGGCTGCGGGGTGTCTCTGCTTCAAAAAGCTGCTGCTCCCTCTGCGCCTGTGATCTTATCTGAGGCAGACAGAACTGCGCAGTGCTCGCTTGGCACTTGTTACGAGGAGCCTTATTTTGTGTCACGAACAAGCACACTTCTTGCTTCCAGTGCTGAGCCCCGGTTGAAGGCTCAAAGTGCCTGGGCTGAGCTCTGCAGTTCCTGCACTGTGGGATGAGGGGGGCAGGAGCAGTGAAAAGAAGGTGGTTTCCCAGTTGCCAGCTGTGATTTGTGATGTGCCACATGAAGGGTAGCAACACCTCCTGCTTGGCTTTGTCTCAGCCAACTGCTGCCTGCACGCAGCAGGCAACCGGGAGAGCTGCTGCCGAGTTCCCCACAGCCATCCTTTCCAGGTTCCCACATTAGCATGACAATTGCAGCCCCAGGGAAGAGAATGCAGTCTTGGAAACAACAATATGCTAGAAATGAGCAGAGAAATTAATAGTGTAGCAAATTGTAATGCTCAGCGCCTCAGCTGCATGTCAGCCTCCAAACACAACAGCTCTGTGTGCAGCCTTGGCACGGTTGTGCTCATTTCCAAACCTTGCATTGCATTTGGCCATCATTTCAATACCTGCAGTGGTTTCCTGGGGCAAGAGACTGCAGGGCACCATCCCTGGTACCCCAAAACCTGATGTGTTTTATTCCTGTTGCCTTTTCTCCGTGCTGTGTATTGACACAAAGATGCTGTGCTCTCTGAGATGAATTTATGACAATGAGAGCCAGTGGGGCTGCTGGAGTTCAAGTCTCGGGGTGTTTTGGGTTATAAATCTTGATTTCTGAGGGCTTTCTTATTTAGTGGCATATAGCTCAGCTATCAACATGGTTACAGCAGTGACTGCCAGAGCTAGGTGCTTGCTGTGGCCAGGAGTGAACCCAGGGGCAAAGCAAGAGCAGCACTGCTCATGTCTTGTCAAGCTTAAAAGAGCCTCAAGAACACCCTGAATGAGGAGCTCGAAGCTGTGGAGTCCTATTTAAAGCTGCTCACATCGAAACCATGCACGTATGTGTGTTGTAATCTGAGATTAGGGTGATGCCTGGGGAGCCGAGATCCAGGCGAGGATGTTCCTGGCGCTGGTTGATGCATTCCTGCATTCCCCATTTGTGGCTGTGGCACCAGGATGTTGAACTCATTCTAATGGCATTTCTTTTTCCAAGTCGCAAAGCAACTCTTTGGTTGCTCTCCATGCCAGCGGTGACCACAGCTTCTCTGGTGGAGCAGCCAGCACCAGTGCCAACAATCCCTTTGGCTCTTCTTCTAACTGAGTCAGTTCACTTAAGCATTAACCTTAAAATAGCAACTATTTCTGCAGTTGATATAATTAATCTCATGTGTGAGAGCTTTGAGGCTTCACCACTCCCCTGCTGACCAACTCCCTGCTTTGGCACACGAAAGCTCTTGGCAAATCTTGGCTTTTTCATGGAACAAACACCGAGTGTGGGCTGTGTGTGCTTTGCTCCCTGAGCTCCCTGCCAGGCAAGCGCTGTTTGCTGCCTCCAGTAGCAGATTCCTTGTTCCTGTGCACCTTCTCCATCTGCTTTTGGGTGGGTAGACGCAGAAGAGGGATGTTCACAAGTGTGGGGTAGCACTGGCCCCAGAGATGGCAGTAACAGAGGGATGGATGGGTGGGTTTAGTGATGATGCGCTAGGGAAAAGGGGCTGGGAAAGGCTGAAGTGTAAGTGGCCCCTGCATGGAGCCCCATCCAGCCCTGGGAAGGGGAGGAGAGAGGCAGGGGATGGGCTGGGATGTGGCATTCTCCTCCCCTTCCTGAGGCAGCTCCTGCATCAATGCGCATCCAAGCGTGCAAGCGTAGGATACAGGACACTACTCACTCCCCGATTTCCAGCCCTGCCCCATGGCTGCAGCGGGGCTCTAGAGAGTGCTGTGCTGGGCTGTTGTACCACCGATGTGTCAGGTCTGAGCACATCAGCGAGGGCGAGGAAGGGGGAAAGAAAAGACCTTTTGCAGTGAAGCACAGAGAGGGAGTACACTAGAGCAGAGGGGCCGAACCTTGCTGCTTGGATGCAGTGCTATTCCCATGGGGTGACTGGAATCCTGACACATCAATGAGGATGCGTTGGGGAAAGCCCCCGTGGTGGTGTCTGAGGATGCTGCTTTAGCGCAGGCAGTGCAGCGAGCCCACATGGAACAAAAGGCTGCGTGGCTGAGCCTGGCAGACTCACTGAGTCCTGGGAAAAGGAGCTCAGTGGGTTTATGAAACACTTCGAAGTGAAAACCCGAGGAAGGGAAAGCTTCCTGCAGACACAGAGCAGCCCACGCAGCTCCCAGCTTTTACAGTCAGAGCATGGAGCATCCTCAAGATCCCATCCTAACCTCTGGCGCTGGCATGGTGGGAGAGGTACCAGCTTCCCTATGAGCAAGACCCTGCCCCGACCACAGCACCGACAGCCAACATCTCCCAGGGAGCCATCATTTCCATGGCAGCACGTTGCAATATGGGGAACAGGCAGCGGATGCACATAGGGTTGCTTCATACAGAAGCCAGCCCTGGAGCCCCTGCTGCAGGCACTGGTGGTGGGGAGATGCGAGCACAGCCCAGGCTGCCTTGGAAAGGAGACACAGGAGCATCCGCAAAGCAAAGCTGCTCTCAGGGGCTGGCCCTGTGCTGGATTTTCCTCTCTGAGCAAACAACCCAGCTCCTTCCCTGGCCGCTGACCGCCTTCAGCTGAATGGGAGTGTTTCGTGCCCCGGACACTGTTCACATTCCAATCCCGTCAGCCCCCAGAGCCTTTCTGGGCTGGGGCTGTGTTTCTCTGGCTGCAGAAATGTTGCTGCATCCCAGAGAATGCCACTAGTGGTGTTATTTAAACAATAATGGGGTTAAAGCTAATAATTAGGAGGAGAAAGTGACTGGCTTGCACCGTTTCCGATTACTTTTCTCCTCTCGTCTATGCGATCTGAGCTCTCTCTTCAGTGTTCCCTGTGATGGAGGCAGGGTAGGGGTTTAAATAGAACTAAATCCCTTTAACATCAGTTTTGCAGCAGCAGAGCTTGTGTTAAAATGCCTGGGCTGCATGGGGTGGGTTTGGGACCCTGCTGATTCTCTAGTCAGGCATGGATGCAACCTGGCTACAGATGAAGGGATATGCTGCAAAAACCTGGTATTTTGCTGATGGGCAGCAAAGGATGGGGCTGCACAGGGTCTTTGCAGCATATTTGAGGCTCAAACTGGAATATGCTGAGGCTTTCATCCCTAAAAGCCGTGCAAATGTTGGTGGTGACTGGGGAGGATGCTGGAGGGACGGCAGGGGCCTTGATTGTGCTGCAAATCACCTGTGTCCAGCACCAGCACACCTCGGGGGACAGCTGGTGCTGGGTGCTGATGGGGTGGTTTATACTCTTCTGCCTTAATGAGCTCGTTTCTGGGAGGATGGGTTAAGCAGGAGGATGCATTTTAGAGGCATCCACCTGGGGAACATGTCCCTGGAGAAGCGAGCATCAGACAACCATTTGCCGGTAGGAATCAGGGTTGAATCATTGCTCCTTTGCCAACCCCCCAGTGTTTTGTGTTGGGATCTCTGCAGCCATGCAGACAGGTTTGACTGTATCCAAGCGCAGCCTTTTCCCTCCTTGGCTTCACCCACAGAAGTCCAGGCATGCCCGGGCAGCTCCAGTGGGGCCTTCATTGCAACACAGGCGGGAAGAAAACTGTATTTATCATGTGCATCGGTACAGCTAATGAATGTGTGCACACAGAGAGCTTTTGTAGGGGCAGAAAGCGCCACATGGTTTTGAGGTGGAAAAGAGCCGAATGCCGCTGCTTTTAGCGCTTGCACGGTTTCCTGGCTGTGCCACAAACCTGCTGTGGTTCAGTCTGCAGGGCTTGGGGGGTGGTCTCTGCTGTAGAGTGAGCTTATAGGAGACCTGAGGACCCTGGGGTGCGCAGCACACACTTGCCTTCAGCTGGGGGCTGCCAGGACGTAGAGGGTGCTTCTTCTCCCGCTGAAGGTGTTGGTGTTTCATCAAGGTCACCCCATCCCCAGGCCCTGAGCTCAGCCCTGCTTGGGGCTGCTTGCTCCCATCACCAGCTCCCCTCTTCCCTATCCTCCTGCCCCCAAAACCCCCCGGTAGGACACCCCTCAGCAGTGGGGCCCTGCCACCCATCACCTCCCCTTTCCCCCCTCCCTACTTCCCGCTTCCCGACATTTTCCTCCCGTTCCTCCCAGCGGAGCAGCTCGAGGGGTGTGTGTCTGGGATCCTCCCCCCACCAGGAATACCCCCGATTCGTGGAGCGGGGCCGTGCCGGAGCCCCCCTTTTTCCACTCCCCCCCATCCCTATCCCGCAGCGCGGGGCGGGGCTCACCGCTTCCCCCCACCCCCCCCACCCCTTTCTCCGCTTCCCCCTTCCGCGCTCCCGCAGCGCGGCCGCGGCCGCTCCGCGCCTGGCGGCGGAGGTTGCGTGTAACCAGGGACACGCACACACNCCACCCCCCCCACCCCTTTCTCCGCTTCCCCCTTCCGCGCTCCCGCAGCGCGGCCGCGGCCGCTCCGCGCCTGGCGGCGGAGGTTGCGTGTAACCAGGGACACGCACACACACACAGCGCGGCCCCGCAGCTCCGCGCCCAGCGCTTTGCGGCCGAGCCCCGGTAACAAAGACCCGACCCGCACCCCTTGCATCCCGCTCCATCCTCAGCCCCAGCCCCAGCCCCGGCCCCGGCCCCGCCGCGGGATGTAGCCGGGCCGGGCGCGGGCAGCGAGGCTCCGCGGCGCCCCCGATGCCCCCGCAGTGAGGCCGGGCGCGGTGCTGCGCGCTCCGCCGGGGCTGCCGGCCACCATGGGCAAATCCAACAGCAAGTTAAAGCCTGAAGTTGTGGAGGAGCTGACGAGGAAAACGTACTGTGAGTGACCGCAGCGGGCCGGGCCGGGGACGGGCATGGCCATGGGGAGGCTCGGGTTGTGTTGGGCTCCGCGGTGCCGCCCCCCGCGGCCGCAGCGCAGGGCTGTGATTTCTCCGGGCAGCGGAGGGCGCAGGCTCGGCCGGGCTTTGTTGCATGGATCCCGGGGTTAGCCCGGGGGGATAATAAAGCGCACCCCACACCGGCAGCAGGGACGAGGAGAGAGGCAGGAAGACAAGGGAGCGCTCTGGTTTCTCATTAAAACAGCCCTTCGTGGCCTGTTTCTCAGTCTCCAGTAACAGCGGGGCAAGGGCCGCATCCTGCCTGCCCGGAGCAAGGCGCCTTCCCTTATTAACCCCCTGCTCCGAGCATCTTTGCTCCCGGGGCCCCGCTGCCAGACAGGGATGCAGGGACCGTGCTGGTTGTTCTCCGGTGCTGCTTCCCAGGAACCAAGGGGCTTCTCCATAAACAGGGAACCAAAGCGCCTGGGTGGGTGTCTTGCAAAGTTTGGGTGCGTTACTTGGAGGGTTTCCTTTGTTATTGTGCTCTGAAGTGGAGCAAAGAGCCCGGCACCGGGGAGTTGGGTGTTTTTCTATGAGTATCTCAGTATCAGTTTAATAACCTGATTTTCTAAGTGAGTGGCTTTCCTGTCTGAACCTCCGCTGTAATCTTATTAACGTGGCTACTGTCTGAGCCATCCAGTTTTAGCACTATCAGATGGGTTTATTTCCCTGAAGGATGCACAAAGGAAACAAAGGGTTCGGTGGCTCAAGTTTGCCTCCCCGCTTGCAGGTCAGAACCATTCCCCTCCTGTGTAGCAGCCCCGCGAGCTCTCCCCGCTGTCATTGCTGCAGTCCCATGGCAGCGCTTACCCAAAAAGGCAATAGATCAGGATGCAGCAAGTTCTCCCATATGGAGGAGAGGCAACACTGGTGCATTGCACAACCCTGCACGCGGGGCTGCTCTCTTGTCAGGAGCAGGCAGCAGGAGGGCAGGTTGTCTGCATAGCCAAAGCGCAAGCGATGGGAGGAGAGGTTGGGTACCCACTGGACCCACAGGGAAGAAGCAGTGAGAACGTGGCAGTGGTGCTGGGCTGGAGCTGAGCACCAGGTTGGTTTTGGTGTCCTCAGTGCAGCGGTGACCCACGGCGGGTGCTGCCGCGCTGGGTCAGGGATGGTTGTTGCTGTGCTGCAATCACCCGTGTGGTTTGCAGCCACCAGGATGATCCAGTCTCCAACGGAAAGGGATCTGGGAAGAGCCAGCCCTGGTGCAGCCTCATCACCTGTGTGCTGGGCTTTCACAGCCTGGGGTGGCTCCTCTCTGTGCAGGGAGGATACCAGCCCCAGCAGGGCTGGTGATGATGCCCCATGTCCTACCAGCAACCAAACAGAGCACTGGTGAAACCATGATCTGCTGGCACGGGGATGTCTCTTTTGCTGGATAAGGCCAGCAGAGAGTCATTGCCTTTGGAATCACTTTATTCCCAACCTTTAACTCCTCTCTTTTGGGTGCTTTCCCCTTTCCATCACACCCCATCCAAAATCCACTCTGGTCCTCTGAGTGCTCCATCAGTGACTCCATGGCCTGTGTGGGGTTTTGCCTGCCTGCTCCAGGCCTCTCGCTGCCTCTTTTTCAGGACCCATTTACCTGTGCAGGTGAGGCAGCAGCCCTGGCAGCTGTGCCATGGGGCAGCACATGGCCAGAGCCTGGTGCAGCATCCCAGTGTGCCCTGGCAGCACGCGGATGCTGATGGGGTTCCCTTCAGGGAGAGCCCCAGTTAATTCCAGGCTCAGTTTTGAGCTCTCCTCGTGCCACCGCTCGCCTTTGGGATTAATGACTTCAGCTGAGTGTTTCTGCCCCTCTTCTGCAGCTGTGGAGGCGAGTGCGTGTTCCCTTGTCTGGTGAAGCTCTTCACAGGGCCCTCCCAGGCACGTCTGAGAGCCTCTGATTTATCTCCAGACCCTGGGAGGCTGGGAAGGTATTCATTTCCTTTTGCGTTCTGGGGAATCCAGGCAGGGGAGGTGCAGGTAGGAGTGCAGGGTTGCACTGAGTGCAATGGGAGGGACTGATCCAGACCCCTGTGTCATGGCTAATGCTAGTGGTACCCACAAATCCATGGCAAACTCAAGAATTCCTGGGCTGTTTCTGCTTGGGAAAGGTTTTACTCCACAATGCTGGTGCCTTTCTGGCAGTGACCATCCTTCTAAGAGCATCCCTGCCATGTGCTGCCCATCCCGTGTGCTGGCTGCAGGCACTGGCTCTGCCTCATGTGTGGTGCTGTTTCTGCTGCTGTTACAACTGGACAGATGCCTCCAGGAGCCCATACCTGTGTTCCACATTTGTCCTGGGGAGGTTCCCATGGCACTGTGAGCTGTGGCTGTGGAATGTGCAGGGTTTCTCCCATGATGGGATTTCCTTCCATTGCATCACTTTCTGTCGGTGCCATTTCCAGACAACACAAAGCAAATAACAAAAATCCCCTTCTTGGTTTTGTAGGACCAGAGGGATGGGGCTCTGTGGCAAATTTACCTCATCCATGGCACACAGAGGACCCACAGCCTGTGCTGTGTTCCCTCAGTGCTCTTCCAGTGCCTGGTAGATTCTTGTGTCCCCCAGCCACTGTCCCCTCTGCTCTCTCCATCTCCTCTTTGTGGCATTTCTCTGGCTTGCCTTGGTCACAGCAATCTTGGGGCAAGCAGGTGATGGGATCGTGGCACTCTGGGTGCATGGTGCAGTGCTGTGCCGAGGATGCTGCAGGCCCTCCGTGAGATGTGAGACTCACTTTACTGCAGGTATCCAGAGCCAGTTGTGCTGGGCCCTGCTGGGGTCTGCACACAGAAGGGCAGGAGTCTGTAAACCTCATCTCTTGGCTCCCCTTCCCTCTCCGCTCCTGACTTAACAGTGCTGGGGACCAGATTTTAATGGCCCTTGGACACCTGGAGGCACAGGAGGATATCTGAGGGCTTCTTCACAGCGCTGGCTGCCCAAATCCTGTTGACTTGAACCCATCACCGAGAGCCTTTCAGGCTCTCCAGGCACCTGATGCCCAGGAATAGCTGTCAGTGCCAGGCTCACCTGTCTGGCTGCAGGCAAGGATTTAACCTTCCTCAGAGGCCAGGCCGGTGCCGTACAGGAGCGTGAGGGAGAAGCCAATGCTGAGTGATAACAATAATGAACAATAAATCCTGTGATTCTCTGTACTTCCATGGAGCCTTTCATCCCACAGCTCCTAAAGTGCTTTATGATCTTTAGTTTATTAATCTTCCCGATGCCACGTCGAGGTACCTCTGAGATGCAGTTTTGGCCTCTGTGTGTTTTGTCCCAGGTGGTGATAACACCCGAGGCTTGAAGGAGCCACCGTCCTCCCTTTATCATGGCCCCTCTTTGGCAGGGATTTAAGCCTGGGCTTAAATTGGGCCAGGTGCTTCTTGCTAAGGGCTGACGTGGGATTTGGGATTGTGCTTAAGAGCCTTGTGGGGCTGAGGGCAAAGGGTTCTGCTAAGCTGGAGCTTTATGCAGGTGCTGGGTACTGCTGTTCCCTGCAGCTTGCTTGGAGCTGTGTGAAGGGCATGTGTGCAGCTGTGGGTGCAGAGCCCATGTTGTGGGTGGAAGTAGTTCAGTGTGGACCATGGGAGGAAAATGTGGTGCTGAGCATCCCTACTTGCAGCACTGGTCCCAGCCACAGCATCCACAAGCCTTAAAATCATGGAACGGGCTTAAAGATAAGAGGTTGTTTCAGAAGAACACATTTTAGCTCCTATTTTAAGTCATTTGGGGTGGTTTGCATTTCAGAGTTAATTTTTGTAATGATTTCCCATGTCCAGAACTCCAAACACTAGGTTTTTCTAATGCTGGCTGCAATTGCCATGCAATCCAGCACCCTTGGAGCCATGGAGGTGCAGCAGCATCACTGCTGGCACCGGGCACAGGGTCAGGATGATGGTCCTGATGATGGTGAAGGTGTGCGAGCCGTGTTGAAGGTACCAACATGATGATACCCACAGCACTGGGAGGCCTCGAGCTGCAGAGTGGGAGCAGGGAGAAGAAGATGCTCTTTTCCCAAGAACTGCATCCCACCCACTGTGATCTATTTTGTGGATTCTAAACTCACTCTGGCAGCATCATTTTCTGCTCTTTTACAATAAGCTGCAGAATTGGCTCTGTGGCTCAACAGTAATGCTCTGAATTAATGGGCATTAGTTTAAGAGCAAACTACAAACATATTGATCTGTAGTTATAGGGGGGCTTCGTGGTGGGGAGGATTCAGCAGGAAAGAGAATTCTCCAAGTGCAGCAGTTTTCACCCAGGAAAATGGGTCGGTTCTTCACTGGAAGCACTGGGATGGGGCTTTGCTGCATGGTTCAATCCCGCTGGTGGGCAGGAGCAGAGGAGGGACCTCAGTGGCTTCCTGCTGCTGGTTTGTGTTCAGCCTCTGAAGTGTTTGGCCTCAGGTGCTGAGTTTCTCTGCCAGGTTGGTTGGTGTTGAAATCCCTCCTGTTGCTCATCCTGCAGCAGCAGGGAAGGACTCCCTGGTGGTTGCACACCCACTGTCCCTCAGCAGCAAACACTGGGTAAATACCTAAAGCACAGAGCCCAAACAGCCCCAAAGCTCCTCTCGCCCTACAAGCACCTGTTTTGAGGCAGAGAACTGGGGACAGGATTCCAGGATGGGATGTGAGCCCCTTGGGACTCTCTCCTGGGAGCGGGATATCAGGATGCTGAGTTGGATGCCTGCCTGGTTGTGAAGCTGGAGCTGGGCTGCTGCTCCTTGCTTCAAGTGCTCTCAGTGTGTAATAGGATTTGGAGGAGCCCAAAAGAAGAGTTTTGGGGGGAGGATGAGAGCATCTGCACAAGCACCCTTGAGATGCACTGGGGAGGGGGGATAAGAGCAGATCTGCTGCCCTGTACCAGCCAGTAAGCTTGAGGGAGGGTGATGGATGTGCTGGAGGGATGCCCATGGATTGGCTTCTGGTTTGAGCCTGTTTTTACTGCAGCCACATGGAACCCAGAGCTGCAATGGTGGGAGCTGCGTGCAGGTTCACTGCAAGGTTGATGTGGACCTGATGTATTGCACCCAGAGGGCTGTGGGGGTCTGGAGGCATCTCAAGGAGACCCCAACCTGCTTCCAATGACTCATAACTGGGCACCCCTTGTGTGTGTGGACGTGGGGCTCTGCAGATAGATGCAAGAGAAGCAAGTTTTGGAGTGTCCTTGAAGCCACTGGGAGGTGGGAAGGGGAATACGTGCCCAAGGGTCCCCCGGGCTCCCTCTGCAGCAGAACGGAGCAGCAGTGCCCATCGGCCACACTGCTGCTGCTGCTCAGGCATCACAAGAATCACATTTCATTTATCCCCTGGCATGTTAATGGATCTGCTTAGCCGCTCTCCTGACCTTTGCTGCTGCCACTATAATTAAGGTTGTGAAACAAGAAGCTCTGAAGGCATCAAAGGAAGCGGCTGCTTCAGGGAGGAGCCCGCGGATGCACTCGCTCTGTTATCGGGGTGACATTTGCGGGGTCACTTTGTTCCTCCCTCCTCATCTCATCCTCCCAGGTCTTCTAGGGAGCTGGATGGGAAAGGAGCCAGGATCCATGCCCTGCATCCCTGCCCGAGGGCCAGAGGGACTGGGGGTTCTCAGCATGGTGGGCATCACTCCTATCACCACCATTGCTCTGTGTTCCCAAGCCCAGTAGTGCTGGCACAGGACCCAGTCCCCACACCTCCTGCACATTGTTCTCCCTTCAAGGCACATTTTTGCCTCCTGCATTGAAGGAGCGCTGCCAGTGCTTCATCCATCTGTGTTCCCCCAGCATCTCCTGGTCAATGGCTGGACCTGTGGATTTGCCCTGGGTCTCTGTTACCTGCCATGGAGCAGTGAGTGCTCTGTGCCTCCAGCACCATTCCTCAGTGCAGTGTGGTCCCTGCTGAGACAGAGACGTGGCAGAGGCCCTGTTTCCACTGAGGCTTCACTCTGCAGCATCCTCTGGACCTTGGCTCCAGAGTCCCATGGCTGAGTCAGAGAGACTTCCCTGGGGCAGGAATCACTCCATGGGTTGGGACAGCACCTTGGAGCACGGGGCCATGCTGAAACCCCCTGTTCAGGGGAGGATAGAGCAGGGGGGCACAGTCAGTGAGCTCCATCCCTGCTCCCAGCAGCACTGGGGATGCTCTGCCTTGCCATGGGGTGTTGTTGTGTGGGCTCATTGGGAAGCCAGGATTAAATCCAGCCTAGAATAGACCTGAACCACAAGCTCCTGCTGTGGGTGTGTTTCAGCCTGATTCATGAACTTCCAAACGAAGGCACCATCCTTTGCCCTTCCTTTGCTGCCTTTGCTGCAAAGAGCGACTGCAGCTTGTTCCCTGAACCCAATTTCCAAAGCCTAATGTCAGGCCCTTAAATATTTAATAAAGTCTAAAAAGGATTTTAACTGCATCTTGGCTCTCCCGTTGGTGCCAGCCCCGGGGGAGATGAGAACAGAGCTGCTCATGGACCTGTTTATCCAGTCTGGGAGCAAGACAGACCACTAATGGCAACCGCCGGCGAGAAGAGTGCCAAACGCACATGCAGTTCTCTGCACATATTGCTCCCTACCTCAGCAGTAACAAATGACACCAATAACGCTGTCGGGTTTGTGCTCTGAACGTCTCGGAGGCTCCCGGACCCGCCGTGCTGATGGTGATGTCTGTGTCTGATGGGGAGAGGAGCCAAATTGTGCACGGGGAGATGGGCAAGCTGGGATGGGGATGTTCCACTCCGACAGGTAGGCAGCTTCATCTGTGTTGTGCCTGCATGGTGAGGCTGCTCCGACATCCCTTTGTGATGGGATGCTGCAGGGATGGGTGTATGCATGGGGATGATCCCAGCACAGGGACACTACTGGTGTATTGCATTGAGGCTGGGAGCAGGGATGGGGTGTGCAGGGCTGAGATGGGGGCACGGTGATTCGGATAAGCTACTGCTGGCCATCTCTGGGAGCAAAAGGAGATGTCATCAGGGAGGCTTGTGCCATGGTTGTGTCCATTGGGGTGATCCTGGTGCTGCAGGAAGGTTTTGGTATTTTAATGCTGCTTTCCCAAATGTAATGCTGTGCCGGCTGGGAGCAGGAGCAAACCCCAGGCCTGGGGCTACCAAACCTCCCTGGAGTTCAGATTGAGCCCTGATGGAGGGCAGCAGGAGGTGTGCGCTGTAATGTTTAACCAGGACACTGGTTGTGTACTGACACCTGAATTTGAATGGGCCCAAGTCACCAGGGCCAAACAGCCCATGTATCCAAAGTGCTGGTGTGCAGTGTGTCTTGAAAGTTATTGCTTCAAATGGGGACCTGGGTGAGCCAGCACGAAGCCACCAAACAGCCCCAGATGGCTGGAGATGGTCCTAGCAGCAGATCCTGCCTGTCCGTGTGGAAGAAGCCCCACAGCTGCTGCACTCATGGGTACCTCCAACACCTTGAGCTGCTCTTGGGTTTGTGTTTTGTAGGGATGAGGCCTGAAAGTGGTGGTGACTGCTCAGGTTACGACGTGGTTACCCCCTGGTAACCTGCTCTGCAGGGAGCTGGGTCCATCTCTGACTGATGGGACCTCCTTGGGTCCGTGTTTGCAGGAGCAAGGTGGGAAGCTTGCACTGAGCATCCACTCAGGCTGCTGTGCTGAGCTCTGATTGCTGCTCTGCGGGCACTAGGGTCTGATTCTGCAGTTTGAGCTGTGGTGCTGAGCCCTGAATCTGGGTCCCAGAACAAGGAGTGAGACCCACATGAACGAATGTACTGTCACCCGCTTGGCAGGGAGGGATGGGGGAGCTCATAATTGGTCAATATTAACATTGTGATGATGCTGTAAGTGGGGTTTGTAGCAGGTTTGTGTCCAGACAGTCCTTAAATATGTGTTCACAGAGGTGAGGGGTGAAATGTGTTAGGTACAAGTTGCAGGGTGTGCGGGATCACCCTGGAGCACCGTGGCATTTCATGCATGAGGGTCCCATCAGCTCATGCATGAGCACCCAGTCATTTCTGCATCAGCACCCAGTAAGTTCATGCATGAGCACCCAATTAATACACACATGAGTGCATGATTAACTTAGCATAGAGCACCGGTTGGTTTATGCATGAGTGCCCAGTTAGTTCACGCTGGATTACACACTGGTCCATGCATGAGCTCCCTGTTATATGCTGCATGGGTGCCCAATTGATGCGTGTGCTCTCCATCAGTTCATGCCCCAGTGTCCAATTAATTTCTGCATGAGCGCCTGATCCATTCACACCCGAGTGCCCCATTAGCACATGCATAAGTGTGTTACCTACTAATTACACTAATTCACCCACAAGTGCCCAATTAGTTCACACAGGAGTGCTCAGTGAATTCACACCTGAGATCTCTATTAGTCCATGCATCACCACCCCGTTAGAGACAAGAGTGCCCATAAAATGTATGCATGAGCACCCCTTTCATTCTCACCTGAGCACCCAGGTAGTTCATGCATGAGCACCCAATTAGATCACCTAGAAGCATCCAAATATTAATGCTCAATTAGTCCGTGCATGATCACCCAATTTATTTCTGCATGAGTGCCCATCCGGCTCAGGCACGGGTGCTCAGTTACTGCATGCATAAGTGCCCCATTAATTCATGCCTGAGCACCCACTTTGCTCACGTGGTAGCACCCACTCTGCACATGCAGAGGTGCCAATTTGCCTTTATCTGGGCACTGCACTGAGCATCTGCAGCAGGTTTAGGAAGCCCCAGGCCTGGATGGGAGCCCCAGGATGGGGCAGTGCTGGGTCTCCTAGAGCAGGATGCACAGAGGACCCCTGTAAATGCTGCAGGGCCAACAGTGCCGTGCCTTGATGGGTGATGCTGGACCTGTTGCCAGTGGGTTGGTGGTGGAGGCCAGGCCTGCAGAGCTGCAGAGCCCTGCAGGGGAGGCAGAGCTGCTTTGTGCTGGAAATTATTAACTGTGGCTCCCCTGATAAGGCAGCGGCAGCACCATGGGATCAAGGTGCTGTCAGAGTGGCTGGAGCACAGGGGGACATGTAGGGGTTTGGTGCAGGCTCCTGCTGACTGCTACACTGGGACAGTGCTTGCTGAGCCTATGGGAGCCCAAAGGGCTGGAGCATCATGTCACCTCCTGCATCCCACCATGGCCAGGGCTCTCAAACCGTTCTGAATCCATTCACTTCTCCTGTACTCCTTACTGCTGTGGTCCAGTGAGCACCCAGCTCTCCTGCGGACAGGGTGATGGATGGGGATTCCAGTCCCGGCTCCCTCCTCTCCTGCTGCCTGGCAAACACAGTTTAACAGGCTTGAGCACTGATTAACCAGAGCTGCTTGCTGCAGTGGCAGCTGGGTGGTGGGAAGAGAGGGGGCATGCAGAGGGCGGGTGGTGATGGAGCTGTCAGTCCTCACTGCACCGTTGGGGGTTGATGGAAGGGTGGGGGTAGAGATTTGGGGGATTTTGGGCACCGGTAGCTGTGAGGAGGGGGCTGGAGGATGTTTGCAGTGCAGCCCCATCCAGTGCCTCTGCCCCTCTGTGCTGCATGAGATGTGACTGAATCCCTCCTCTCAGATGAGATGGGAGCAGGGATGGATGGCCAAGGGGCCGCTCCTGTGCTGCCCTGGGGTCCCTGTCCCTGCCTGCGGTGCGAGCCCTGCACTCAGCGCTTCCCTGCCCGGTGCTAAGAGCAGCAGGGACAACGGTGCTGCTGGCAGGAGCTGTGTGCGGTGCTGTACGTGCAGGAGGGTGCCTATGGCGCGTACCCGGGGCTCCCGGCTCGGTGATGCCCCTCACAGCGTTGTGGCTCAGAATGAATGCTGATACCCTGCCTTTATTTAGCGCCTTTCATCCCTAAGGATACCGGGGCACGCTGCATCCTCTAGCAAGCTGCTACGTGGACTATTTATAGCCATTCCCATAGCGGCTGCGGGAATGGTGGTCCCTGTGGAGCGTGGTTCAGTTGGAGCACAGCGAGGGAGCTGGCCCTGCTCTGGTGGGATGCTGCAGTGGGGATGTTGTGGGTCATCCTCGTGTCCTTGAGGAGTCAAACCTGGTGGAGGTTTATATCGCTGCAAATTGATTTGCATGGGCTCAGCATCGCGCTGTAATCAATGCCAGGGGAGGGAAATGCAGCAGCCACCGCTGCACAGGTACCTTCTATGGGCATGGTTGGGCTCTGTGTGCCAGGGAGCTGCAGAGGATGGACTGGGGAGGGTGGAGGAACAGCCCTGCCCCTGCATGTGTCCCCTGTCCCCAGCCCCAGCACAGGTGGATTGGCTTGGCCAAGAGATTGGTGTCCCCAAGGCTTCCATGGCCACAGGTCCCTGCTGCAGGGATGGATGTGAGCATCCCTTACCGGTGCCGCTGGGAGCGTCGACACCCAGCAGGATCAGAGCGGCTGGAAGTGGCAGTACAGTCATCCTCGGCCTTGGATCCAGAACAGGGTGCAGGTACCTGCTCAGCCCCAGCTTTGCTGGGTTCAGGACCGTGGTGTTTCCTTGCGCAGGGAGCATTGCCTTGGGAAGAGAGAAAACTTGGCAGCAAAGGGATGCACCCAGAGGTGGTGGTTTTCCAAGGCAGATGAGGCTGCATTTCCATCCCAGGGCAAACCCCGCAGCTTCCCAGTGCAGGAGGTGCCAGTGCAGTGGAAGAGGGATGGGACTTTGCGTGGCCCCATTCCAGGGATGCACAGGAACAAATCCAACCTCGGGAGCCCTGTGCTGACACCTGAATGTTCAGGTGTCATCTACACATCCCTCTTCAGGCAGAGGGGAGCCGGCCCCATCCCTCCCCTCCTCCCCAGCCCAAGTGTGTCATTAACAGCATTGCTCCTGTACCAAAAAAAGCACCAATTCCTTAATTGTTTCCTGCTGGAGTCGAAAGGCAGCTCCAGGGCCTGAAATAGTGCACTGGGAAACAGTGAATGAGGGAGAGCAGAAGGTGATTTGCCTGGAGGGGCTGAGCCCTGTCCATAGCCCTGGGCTGCCCCTTTCTCCTGCCCTGAGGGCTGCCTGGAGCCCTGCTGCTCACCCTCCTCCTCCTCCCATCTGCCTTAGTCAGTGTCTGCAGGTGACTGGGGCTGTAGAGCTGGTGCCTGGGGCATCCCGTGAGCATCCTTGGGTGGAGGGCTTGGCTGGTGTCCCGATGCTTGTAGGGAAGCCTGTTCCTGTTAGAGACATCAGTCAGCATCTTTCTTTTGGAAGGATGTTTCTGCACAACCCCTCCTATAGGGAAGGGGAATCCTTCAGGACTGCCAGGATTGTTGGTTTTGCCCGCCCCAGCTCAGCTGCTGGATGCAGCGCGTCCTTCCCAGCTTCCTCCTGCCAGGAGACCTCTGTCCTTTCCTTCGTCTGCTCTTCCCCTGCCAGACAGCCCTGCCAAGACAACCCTCCAAATCCCTCCTGCGGCACGGCCAAAGCCCTCAGTGTCCTTCAGCCCAGGTTCTGAGCATCCCTGCGCCTGCCTCCATTCTCCGGAGGTGCTGTGGTCCCAGACACCCCATGGCAGTATGGCGGGTGCTGCTACCCTCCCAGCACAGCCCTGCAGCCCTCTGCCAGCTCCATGGGGAAGGGGGGGAGATGCTGCCCTGTGTTGAGCCCTTCTTGAGGGGGTTTTCAGGCTCTGCCCCTCCAATGGAGCCCGAGCGGGGATGGAGGGACCCCCTACATGTACATGGACAGCAATTCCTGCCCATGGAGATGTGGGGCCCATCCCTGGCCTGTATGTGAGGTTGGGGATGGTGTGTGTTCTGCAGCCCTTGCCTTCTGCAGTGTGCACCTTCTGCCAGGCATGTTGTAAATCTTTATGAGGGAGAATTGCTTTCTTCTCTTTGCCATGCAAGGTAATTGGCATCTGTTGATGTGTCTTGGGTCTCTATTTTTATCAGCCGTTCGCACACTGAGACATCTCCACTCTGCCTCATTATCCCAGCGCGGTCCAGACCTATTGCTTTGGTGTTATTATTTAGATGCAAGATGCAAAGGAAATGACTAACGGGGCTGTACCCCCTGCCCTGCCTTCTGGCACTGGGCTCTGTGCTGGCCGAGCATTGCTCTTGCAGTGGGACATCTGGGGACAGGTACCAGCGCTGTGCCCCATTGGGATCCCCAGCATCCCTCATCCCTTCAGAGCCCTTCCTCTGCTGAGGACATCGATGATCTCAGCATCTGTCCCTAGGCTGGGGACACTTGGGGTTGCCAACGCTCACCATTTTCTAGCTTTACACATTTTGGGGGTTTCTTCAGAGCCCAGAAGAGCTTCCTAGGGCCCTAGGATGGGTTTGGTGATGTTTCTCCGTGTGGTTTACATGCAGGTGGTACGTGGGGGGTGCTGGCTCTGGGGCTGTGCCTGTGCCATGCTCAGGGTCTTGATGTTGAGGCCTGGCAGGTGCTTGGGCTGATGTTTCCAAACATGTTTTGGCCTGGCCCCTGCGTGATCCACAGCCCCTTGCAATGACGCTGCTGCCCTCCTGGGGCCGGGAGCAGCACATCTTTGTGCTGTGATCTGGGGGCTGGAGGGACCCCATCATTCACCCGGGGTTAACCCAGGCTGTGCCTTGATGGCAGTGCTTACATGCAGGGGACACATGGCAGCGCATGGAATGTGTGGGTCCTGGGGCATCCCTCCCAGGGGACCCGCATTTGGGAGGTGCAGAAGAGCAGCTGTCACGGGGCAAGCACTAAATTCCTTTCTTGTTTCTCTTTTCTCCTGTTTTCTCTTGCAGTTACGGAGAAGGAGGTGCAGCAGTGGTGAGTGTCTGGCGTGGTGGTGAGTGCTGGGGCAACTCTCAGCTCAGAGAGCAGACAGCAGAAACAGAGGGGTTTTCCTTGCACACCTTATGGTGTGGCTTGGCTCTGGCTGCTCTCAGCTGCCCATATGGGATGTCGCATGCTCCCTCTTGCCTCTTCATCCCCATATGGGTGGCCAAGGCAAGCAGGGACATGGGGACAGCCCAGCTGGTGGCTGTGGCCCTGGCTGGGGGATGCTGCTGATATCCCCACCATGTCCCTGTTTGCAGCAGGGCTGGGGCTGGGGGCAGGCTCTCACCAACCCGTCCCCTCCATCCCACTGCACGCGATGCCCTAGAAAAGCCACTGCTTCCCTTTCATCTCCCCACCAGTCAAGGGTTGCTTTCTTTATCTCCTTCTCTCATCCTTCCCCCCTCCTCGGTGAGTCATAGCTGCAGCAGCGTGAAAAAGATGTCACCGGCGCTTCGGTTTCCCACCTCGCCACCCCCTTCCCCTCCTCCTCCAGCCCTAGGCCTGCTGCAACGGGCGCCTGACAGATCTGGGAGACACGTTGCATAATATTCACACACCCTGTGGTGTGGTCCCTCTGTGGTCCCTGCCTGCTCCCTGCTTGGTCTCTGCATCCACGGAGCTGGCAAACCTCTTCCCTTGCTCCCTCCCATATGGCGCTTTGCAGCATTCAGGTCCAGACCGGAGCAGGGATCAAGGGCTTTGGGGGTGTTTAAGTGATGATAGGGTTTGGGAGATGCCCTGGGCTGGAACACCCTGAGGACACAGTCATCCTGCTGTGCCCACAGCTCCTCTGAGCAGCTTTCATGTGGGGTCCTCCAGATAATGCTGTCATAGTCATGGTGCTTCAGGCCACTGTGCTGCTGGTACATGGCTGCAGCGTGTGGAGTGGTGGGGTTACAAATTGCCTGTGGGGTTGCTGCCGATCCCAAGTCCCTTTCCTGGCCATCTCCATGCTGGAAAGGCAGTTGGATGTCTTGGTGTAGCCATGGAGCAGCAGTGAGGGGAAAGCAAGCTCTGGCCTAGGGCGCAAGCTTTCCATTTGCAGCTTCTTGCTTATGAGCTGAGTGTATTCAGATTCTGAGCAAGGGATATAAACACTGCTGCTGACCCTGTGATGCTTCAGTGCTGAGCCAGGCATCTCCTGCCCCGGCACCTCCACCTGCAGCAGGTGACTCTGTGCAGGGGCTTTTTTGTCTCAAAGGAGGTTCAAAGACTCCCCATGGTGCTCGTGGTGCCCATTGCTGCCTTTCCTCCGCAGGTACAAGGGCTTCATCAAGGACTGCCCCAGCGGGCAGCTGGATGCCGCGGGCTTCCAGAAGATCTATAAGCAGTTCTTCCCCTTTGGCGACCCAACCAAATTCGCCACCTTTGTTTTCAATGTCTTCGATGAGAACAAAGTAAGGCTGGGAGCAGGGGGCACGGTGTGAGGGGGGTCAGGGGAGTGATGCTGGGATGGGTACAGAGTGCAGCTGCGCGGCACTGGAGAAGGACAATATTCCATCGTTCCTCCCTCCCCACGGCCTTTTGGGATGTGCTCGTCAGGCATGGGCAGGGAGGGCTTTGCCGGGCAGGGGTGGCAGCGGTGCCCTCACCCATCCTTCCCTCCTCCAGGATGGGAGGATCGAGTTTTCCGAGTTCATCCAGGCGCTGTCGGTCACCTCCCGGGGGACACTGGACGAGAAGCTGAGGTGTAAGTGCTCCCCATGGACCCCAGTGGGCTCAGCCCCATGAGGGGGGTGGCATGGGGACAGCTATTGGGGGGGTGGGGGGTGTGCCGGTGCCAGGGAGGATGCAGTCCCCAGCACCTCAGTATCACTCTGCCTTGCAGGGGCCTTTAAGCTGTACGACTTGGACAACGACGGGTACATCACAAGGAATGAGATGCTGGACATTGTGGATGCCATTTATCAGATGGTGGTAAGTGGCAGAAGGTGATGGGGACTGTAAGGAGGATGCTGAAACATCCCTGATTCCTTCCCTGGGATTTTTTGGTGGGAGTTTATGGCCACATTGGCCAGAGCAGGGTTTGGATCCTGCCACTGAGGATGGCTCTGATGCCAGTGACGACTCCTTGTGCTTTGTCCTGATGTGGGGGATTTTGGGGAAGAAAACACATCTACTTGCCTGGAGACACCATCTGGGCTGGGCACAGATGGGTGCATGACCAGGCCCCACCTTGCCACCACAGGGAAACACAGTGGAGCTTCCTGAGGAGGAGAACACACCGGAGAAGAGGGTGGACCGGATTTTTGCCATGATGGACAAGGTGAGGATGCTTGAGTGGTTTTGACCCTGCAGTCAAGGGATTTAGGAACCAGTTGTGCCCCCCCCCCTTGCTGCATCTCAGCTCTTGCATGTGCCTCCCTCCTTTGGGAGGTCTCAGCTGTCGCTGCAGACTGGATACAGGATCCCTGTATCTGGGATATCCGGCTCCCCAGTTTGCCATTGTACCCTCTGTGGTGCTCCTCCCTGGCTGCAGGCACTGATGACTTGATGGGGAGACTGAGGCTGCAGTGGCAGCGGGGACCTGTGTGGGATGGTGTGGGTCCATGGTGTGATGCCAGGGCCCTGGGGTGCTCTGGCCCGGGATGCTCGTTCCCGGCATCTCCCTCCCCAGGGCAAGGTGATGCTGAGCAGGGGTGTTTTGCAGAACGCGGACGGGAAGCTGACCCTGCAGGAGTTTCAGGAGGGCTCCAAGGCTGACCCCTCCATCGTGCAGGCGCTTTCCCTCTACGATGGGCTCGTATAGTCCCGGGGCCAAGCGGCGGTGAGTGCAGTGCTGGGGAGTTCGGGGGTACCCCATCTCCCACCTGCTTTGGTGCCATTCCCATCTTTCCCAGGGGTGGGTGGCTGGTTCTCTTCATCCCCGCCCCAATCTAGCTGGATGGGGATGTTCCTGCCCCATACTGATGTGTTTCTCTCAGTCCTCCTGTCCCATAGAGCGCTCCTGGACTGCAGCCCATGAGGATGCAGTAGAGTCACCCAGATGGCAGGTGTTTGCCTGCGGCACAGCTCAGCGCTTCCCTGTAGATGTGGCTGCAGAGGAGGCAGCTGGTGCGCTGAGGGCAGGGGGATGCTCCGAAGAGAGATTATATTGAATGTTTTATTTATATTACATCTCATTATATCGCACCCTGGAGCTGGCAGGGTTTGGCATGGCCGTGTCAGGGATGCGGTGGTTCGCTGAGCACACTGTGATCCTCACCATACCGCAGGGGGCCATGCAGATGGGATGGTTTTGGTCATCACAGCCCAGGCAGTGTCCAACCATGGGTGGTGATGGGGGTTTTTTAACCCCACTGGAGTTCTGAGCTATTAAAAACCATTATTGTGCTTCCAGCCTTGCCCTTCCAGCTGTTCTGGTGCTGTGCACGGTGGTCATGGTGCTTCATTCCCTTATTCTCACCCTGTTTTTCTCCTCCCCACCCTCTCCTGCAGATGCCTGGGGGAAGATGCTCTCCGTGCCGTCCGACCACCGCCGCGCGAAGCTTGCCTGCCCCTCTCGGCCTTCCTCTCCGTTCCACGAGCAGAGGATGCCCTCGAAGCGTGAGCTCTCTCCCCCTCTCCGCACTCCGAACCAGCCGCTGCCATTCACCAACTTCTGCTTTTCCCAATACAAAACCCACCTCAGACCCCGGGCTGAGCGGCAGCGAGCACCCGAGACTGCAGCACCGGGGGAGCGAGTCAAGCATCGCTGCAGGCACATCCCCCCTCCCCACCAAACCCCCCGGGCTCCTCGCCCCCTTTGCTCCCCTTTTCCTCTGTGTTCGGATGGGACTGTGGATGTGCCGGCGTTGTCCTCTCCCGGGAATCGGCTGGCTGGAGATGGAGCCCAAAGGTACCGGGGGACCCGCACCCCGGGGCGCTGCCTGCGCAGGGCAGGGGAGCCGAGGCACTGACGGCCATTTGGAACACACAGCACTGGTGCCGCCTGCCCGGCCCAGCTCTCTAGGGATATATATTATTATATTATTATATTAATTCTTTTTGGTGAGACAGTATTGTGCTTTTTTCTCTTTTTTTTTTTTTTTTTTTTTTTTTTTTTTTTTTTTTTTTTTTTTTGGT
>NDXB01001919.1:88624-132310 GCA_002631895.1 Agapornis roseicollis
GGGGGGGGGGGGGGGAATGGCAGCACACCAGCACTGCAGGGAGTCACTGGAGCCTTGTGTATCCCCATGGCACAGAGCCTCCTGTCATCCTGGCACTGACACCCAGCCTGAAGGCTCTGGTTGGAGAAGACGTGACCCTGGAGTGCTGGGTTTTTGGGGTGCCCCCCCCCTACATTGCCTGGTACAAAGGTATGAGTGGGTCAGACCTGGGGGGGCAAACCCCCTCCGTGCAGGGACATCACGCATGGGGTCCCCTGGGGCACTGTGGTGCTGATGGGGGTCCCCGGGGCAGGCGAGCAGGCGGTGGCCACGTTCCCCCCCGGGACGCAGCGTGCGGTGCTGCGGCTGCAGGCGGTGCGGGAGGAGGATGCGGGGCAATACAGCTGCGAGGGGCTCAGCGAGGCTGGCGTTGCCTTTGACAGCACCGAGCTGGACGTAGGGGGTGAGTCCCTGCCTCCTTTTGTGGCCCCATCTCCACTGCTCTCCCTCCAAACTCGTTTCCCGCTTGCTGCTTCCCAAGGCTCCTCTTGCCCCCAATTCCTGGGTTTCCCAGCATGCAGCAAACTCAGTGCAAGCAGGATTTCCAAGGGTTAGAAGGATGGATGAGGCTTAACCGGTGTCAGAAGACCAGCTGGATGCTATTGCATGGAGACGTGGCAGCCTGGGACTGAACTGGGAATGCAAAGTACAAGCAGTAGGGATAGGCAGAGGTGGAGGCTGGCTTCTGGGTATCTGAAGAACAAAGTACTCCAACTGGTGCTCAGGGAGGCAGAAGGGATGGATAAGCCTGGGGAGGAGGAGATGAGGTTGTGTGTTGGGGCAGCAAGGTTTGAAGCAGTTAAAGGTGAAAAAGTGCAAGAGCTTTTGCTGAGTGTAAGTGTAAAGGATGGAAACTGCTACGTCTGCAACAGCTTTGGAGAAACACCAAACGCTTTAAGTCAGTCTCATAACTCCTCAGGGCACTGCTCGTGGGTTCTGCAGTCCCATCTCTCTGGGCTATGGGGACACTGGGGTGCTGGACCTGCCTGACCCCTTCTCTGTGCTGTCTCCTCCAGCTGCCCCTCACTTTCCTGAGCCCCTGGGGGATGTGGTGGTGGAGGTTGGGGACCCCCTGCGCCTGCTGTGCTGTGCCGAGGGCTCTCCAGCCCCGCGGGTCTCCTGGTCCCGGCAGGATGGGAAACCCGTGCCGGGCTGGCACGAGCCTTATGGTGTTTCCAGCCAGCTGGAGGCTGCCGAGCTCCTCATGGACAGTAAGAGCCAAGTGCATGTTGCGTGGCATCCAGCCCGGGTGATGCTTACACGGTGTCACCCGCGGGTGCTCTTCCCCTGCCTGCTGCAGGCTGCTGCAGCCCCTGCACCCACTCTTTCTGTGCTAGTAAAGCATTGATACAGTGGGTTTATTGGCACTTTTGACCCATGCAAGCTGAACAGCCTGCAAGCCTTCAGCATGGCAGGGCCTCTCCTCCATTGGAGGTAGTGGTGGGGCAGGGGAGGGTTGTGTCACCCCATCCTGGACCTCATCCAGGGCTCTTCAGCCCCCCGGGGCTCATCCTTCCCACCGTGTTCCAGGTGCCTCGCTGGACGACCAAGCCATCTACATCTGCAAAGCCCAGAATGAGTTTGGGAAGATCCAAGCAGAGATCAAGCTCACGGTCACCGGTCACGGTTTGCTTTTACATGCTTTTCTTGGTGTGCTGACCCCGACTGCTGCCAGCATCCCCCTGCAGCCACGTCTGCTCCTGAGCAGGCCAATGGATGCTCAGGGTTGGGATAATGCCCTTCTGTTTCTTTTGGCTTAATGCACTGACACACACTTGAACCCAAACCATAGTTTAATATCCCCAAAATCTTGGGGGGAGCTGAATGTCAGAGCTGGCTTGTGCCAAGCCGAGGTCTGGACCTTGGAAGCAAGGTGATCCAGAGCTGTTCTGAGTGCTCTTGGCCAGTTTAGCCCCAGCTAATGTTGTTTCCCTTTCCTGTCTTTCAAGCAGCCCCAGAAATAGCTCTTGCATCCCCCGTGGTCCGAGTGCTCCTAGGCCAGCCCGTGTCACTGCCGTGTGTGATCCTGGCTGGGAGGCCATTCCCAGCCCGACGCTGGCTGAAGGATGGGCAGCTGGTGAGGGTCCTGTGCCCACTGCAATGGTGGGAGCTGCAATCATGGCTCTATGGCTGGGGCTTTGTTATAGGATGGATGCCTTAACCTCCTGGGGCCAAATCTGATAGTGAAAGATGCCTTGGGTTGGGAAGATAATGTGGGTTTAATACCACATCAGGATGTTCCTGCTGCTCAAGGTTCCATTCCTAGATAAGCCCCAAAGACACAGGGATATGGTGATGTTTGACCCCCAGTCTGTCCTGTTTGTGCTCTCTGCCTGTGCTCAGGTAGCCCCAAGTGGACGCTACTCCATCAGGGCTGATGGAAGCCTACACATGGACCAGGTATCGCAGGGGGATGCGGGCAGGTACACTTGTGAGGTGACCAATGCCCTCGGCTCGCACAGGCAGGACGTGTCCCTAGTCATCCACAGTGAGTGGCAGGGTGCTGGGTGTCCAGCACCTCCTGAACAGCAAAGCACGGCTCTGGTAAGTGTGGCCTTGGCCACAGGGATGAGATGTTTCTCTTCCTCCCCAGTTCCTCCCAGCATTGACCTTGGCCCTGTTCTCATCACTGCCACTGAGGGAGCAGCCATCACCCTGCAGTGCAATGCCACCGGTGTGCCCCCCCCTACTGTCACCTGGACAAAGGTGAGTGATGGGGCCAGGCTGTCCCCCAGCCAGGCAGGCTGTGAGTCATCCTTGGGTGCAGGGCAATGTGTCTGGAGGGGGTATAGCTCACCAGTGTAGCTGTGGCTGCCTCTGATGGGTCCAGAGCTGCTGCTTTGCCTTGGGGTTGCTCAGCTCATGGGAGACTCTCTGCTGTCTTCCTCCCTTCCCTTTCTTCTGCAGGGCACTGAGCCCATTTCACAGAGCTCACGCTACCACCTTGACCCCAATGGGTCCCTCCTGATCCCTTCATCCTCCCCTGAGGATGCTGGGACCTACTTCTGCACAGCTGCCAACACAGCAGGCTTCTCCAGCCGGGAGATGCAGCTCTCCATCAGCAGTGAGTGCCCGGGGCTGGCTCTAGCACCAGCTCCCAGTAAAGCAGCTCCAGAGGGTGACTGGCCGGGAGAGCAGGACCTGAGGACTCTCCTTGGGCCACCTAGCCGGGTTCCAGAGGGATCTGTGGGATGGGAACAGCAGCAATGAGGGCTGTGGGGTACCTGAAGTGTTCCTGCAGCAGCCATGTTCCCTTTCCACCCAGCAAAGCCCAGGATCAGCGTGAACGGATCACAGGCATTGGATCCCATAACCATCCTGGCTGTGCTCGGGCAGGAGATCACCCTGCCCTGTGAGGTTCAGGGCTATCCCCCTCCCTTGGTGGTGTGGACCCGGGAGTCCCAACCGCTGCCTCTTGCCACCCCGAGGTAAGGAGAGTTGTGGGTGCCAGGGCTATGATCCCTTAGAATTGTCTGTCTCCTGGAAGGAATTCTGGGTGATGACCTCTTGGGTTTGTGTGAATCCCTTAGAGGGATACTGGATCTGAGAATGGACTCAGCTGCTTGGTAGGGAGGTGCAAAGACATCAAGTAGCTTATGCTCAATGCTCTGGCAGTAGCTGAGACAAGCGGTATAGCATTATCTCTGCCTCTCCAGAAGAGCAGAGCAGAGCAAGAACCACCNGATGCTCAATGCTCCGGCAGTAGCTGAGACAAGTGGTATAACATTATCTCTGAGACAAGCGGTATAGCATTATCTCTGCCTCTCCAGAAGAGCAGAGCAGAGCAAGAACCACCAGGCTCTTAATTTCATCATACAAACATCTGCTGGGATGGAGCAGCTGTGGCCTGGCGGAGCAGGAAGGCATCTTGGGTTTGCTCTTCTTGAGGGACTGTGGTGCCTTTTGGTGTGCTCTTGGTTGACTTGTGCTGCTCCCCACATCTCAGCTGCTTTGTCCTCATGTGCCTGGGTGATTTATGGAAGCACAGGAGCAGGGGTATGCAGCCGTGGGCTGAGATGATGTTATGTCTGTGGAGCACAGTGCTGGGAGTGAGAGCATGGCCAGCTCCAGCTGCAGGGGCTGTGCTCCATGGGGAACCCTGTCCCCCTGCATCAGTGGCTTGTGCACTGCCTCGTGCTGAGCTCACATGGGAGCTGGGCAAAGGGGATTTGCCCCCATGGACAGCTCTGCCATCCTCCTTGTGCAGGAGGCAACCCTTCTCTTGGCTGTCTCAAAGCAACGGTGATGTTCCAGCCCTTCACTCCTGCCTAGGGGTAGGTGATGGATGACATGGCTGTCTCTCCCATCCAGCTTTTCTGTTCCCTCTCCCCAAGCTACAGCATCCTCCCTTCGGGGTCCCTTCATCTGGCAGAGCCCCGGGTGGTGGACGCCGGCCTCTACACGTGCATGGCCACAAATGCTGCAGGGAACGCCTCGCTCAGCTACAGCCTGCACATCCAAGGTCCATGTCTGCTGCTTGGAATGCTCCTCCTGTGGGCTGTGGGTCTTAATGTACCACCAGGATCCTGCCCCCTCCAAGCCCTTGGTGGCTCCCCCATCCCTGTGCCATGGTCTGAGGGTGATCCCAGGCTAACATCCTCTTTCCCACCAGTTCCCCCCCAGATGCTGATCGGTGATGGGGAAAGCCACCTGACAGCTGTCACCAATGACTCCCTGAGGATTCACTGTCGTGCCATGGGCATTCCCCCACCCCAGATCCAGTGAGTATTGCAGTGGTGGGTCCTGCTCATCTTCCCCCTGACCTCCTATAGGGGCTGCATAACTCCCTGGAGGTGCCCTGCAGTGAGATCAGGATGGACTTGCAGCATCTCCTTTTCCTTGCAGGTGGCTGAAGGATGGGTATCCGCTGCATGAGCGGGATGGTGTGGTGGTCTCTGAGGATGGTGGGACTCTGCTCATCACCCGTGTGGGGCTTGATCATGAAGGGCTTTATGTCTGCCAGGGCAGCAACCAGGCAGGGGTGGCGGAGGCGGAGGTGCAGGTTTTGGTACAAGGTGAGCACAGAATATGGGGTGAGACCCATTTTCTATCCCATGTGTTAGGGAGAATGTGGCTGGCCAAAGGGGTGCATGTTCTTGGCCCTGTTCTAGAGAGGGTCACTAGCTTGATCTGTTGGGAGCTTTCCCTTTGCCAATGAGGCTGAGAGCTGGTGGATGCTTCCCAGTGGAGGCTCTTCTCCCAGCCTCCTCTTCCCTTTGGCCAGAGAACCCCTCAATCAGCATTTCAGGATGTGATGCTGAAGGTGTTGGTTGAGAAACCAGGCAGGGAGTGGAGTTCCCTGCCCCGTAAGGATGAATATCTCATTAGGGCAGGGAACAGCTCTGCTATAGCTGACCTGGGGAGCAGCAGTGGCACCGTGTGGTGATGTGATCCCCTTCCAGAGCAGGGAATGAGCTCTGGCTGCTCCCAGGACTCAGTACATGCTGCGTGCCCCCGTGAGCCTGGCCATGCCCGTGCTGTTGCACTGTGGCTGTGACCATGCAGAGCTGCCGACTGCGTGTGCTGTGTTGCAGTGTCTCCGAGCATCGAACCCAGCGCCGTGAACCTGGTCATCCTGGAGAACAGCACGGTGTCCCTGGAGTGCCTGGCCTCGGGGCTGCCTGCTCCTGGTGAGCTGCTCCTCTCCTCCATCTCTGCCTCATCCATCCCTGGGGCTTTCCCTGGTCCCCTTGGTGAGACGGGCAGCAGCATCACTCCTGAGAGCTCCCTGTCTCCTTCCAGACATCACCTGGTTCAAGGAGGACGAGCAGCTCTTGGAAGGACCAGGCATGATGGTGTCTAGGGATGGGAAGCACCTGGTGATCCAGCGTGCCCAGCTCTCTGACACCGGCAGCTACCGCTGCGTGGCCTCCAATGTGGCTGGGGTCACTGAGCTCTGGTACAGGCTGCAGGTGACCGGTGAGTCCCTGGTGAGGAGGGGAAGTGCCTGCATCCCACACAACATCTATCCTATGTGCATGGGACTAATGGGGCTGTACCAGCCCTTGGGACACCTCCCTAAAAGATGCTTTAGCAGAGACATTGTCCTCTGCAATTCCAGCCATGCCATCCCTTGTGTTCAGCCCAATGGCCTAGAAAATCATGGCCCAATGGATGGGTATTGCCTGATCTGCACCAGGGTGTCTCCTACTTATCCCATCCCTTTTGCACCCTGCTGCTCCTGGTGACACTTCTCTGCTTCCCAGTGCCCCCACGGATCAGAACTGGCCCAAGGTCCCTCAGGGTGCTGGTGACAGAGCCGGTGACACTGGAGTGTGATGCCATGGGGACCCCAGCTCCGGTGCTGCTGTGGCTGAAGGATGGCAACCCAGTACCCAATGAAGGGGCGGGTGGCCCACAGGTGAGACAGCTCCTGATGGAGGGGATGTCCCTCCAGGAAGAGGCTCCTTTTCCTCATTCTGACCTTTAAAAAAACAATTGCTGGAGCTGAGCAGGTACAGTGTTGCCCACATCTGCCCTGTGTTTGGTCCATGGGAGCATGAACCTGCTCAGTCCTGCACTGGGCTTTCCTGTCGTAGATGGCATCGATGGGCAGAGGGTCCATGGGATATAACAAAGATGGGCTCAAGGCAGGCTTATGCCCACCCATCCCTGTTCCTGCTGACTTGCAGCCCAAGCTGCCTGTGAGTTTCTTTGGTTTCATGCTCATCTGGGCTCTCTGCATCCTGGGAAAGCACAGATCCTCTCCGATGGGCACATGCTGTCCCTGCCCACTGCTCGCCTCCAGGACTCGGGGACATACACGTGTGTAGCCAGCAGTGCTGTGGGGGAAGACAGACACGAGGCTACCCTCGAGGTACAGTGTAAGTACCCCTGTGCATCCCCAGCCCCTTCCCTCCTCCATCCATGGCTGTTGGGTTGGAGGTGATGCTCGGGATAACGGGGCTCTCCTTGTACCTTGCATGGGTACAAAGGGGGGTCTTGGGGAAGGTGCTGCCCTGTTGATCTGGTTTCCAGTGCCCCCCACCACGCTGGGTGAGGAGGGGAACATCTCTGTCATCGTCAACCAGACGGTGACCCTGCAGTGCCCAGCTCCGAGGGTCAGCGCTCAGGGCTCCCACTGGCTGAAGGATGGGAATGTGCTCATGCCAAAGCCAGGCATGCAGCTCTCTGAAGAGGGGACCGTGCTCCAGGTGATGTTTTGGGGTATTGCAGAGGATGGGAAGGGAAATGGGGCTCAGAAGATCCCCCCCATTTCCCTCTTCTCACCCTTGGTTGTAGAGGGAAGGGTTGTCCCTTTTTTCTGCCTATGTTCAGAACCATTCACACCCCTCACACTGATCCCATCCCTGTGGCTGCTTCTGGCACCAGATCTCCTCATGGAGGGGCTGTGTGGGTCCAGCTCTACTGCAGATCATCTTAGTACCTCTACTTGTTCTGGTAGATCGAGCGAGCCAGTGTGCAGGATGCGGGCAGGTACACGTGCCAGGAGAGACACTACAATCTGGATGTATGGGGTAAGGTTGAAACAGCCCACTGGGGCAAAAATATATAGTGTGTGAGTGTATAGATATACTTTATGCTATGCATATATGTACTGCATGCTATATGTGTGTTTATATTTAAAATATGTCCCTGGAGTACATGAAAAACACTAAGAATACTTGGAAAACACTAAGAATACTTGGAAAACACTAAGACCCAAGTATTTCAGCTCTGCAAACAAGGTGGTAGGGAATCCCCACCAGAATAGGTGTCAGAGGGGAAGACCCCAATGTTTGCATGAGTCTTGAGGGGAGATTTCAGTGATGATGCAGATGTGGTGTCTTGGCAAAATTTGGGCAGGAGACTGAAGAGATTTCCTTGGTATTGCCAGGACTCCTCTATCCTTTCTTTGCACTCAGTCAGTGCAGTGCTCACTGCAAGTGTTGCTCTCCTTCCCTCTCAATGCCTAAGGTGCAAGCCAGTGATGGTATCCAGGATGGGTACCAGCCACTTTAGCTCTGGTTTGAGCACCCTGCAGCCTTCCATCCCATTCAGCACGTCTGCAGCACCCAGGGCTGAGCCAGGGCCTGGCTTTTCTCAGGGATGCTCTAGGCCAGTTGGTGGAAGTCCTGCAGGCAGGTAGCCAGAGAGTGGAGGAAGTCCAGTTTGCCTGACCTGGGCTTGTTCCTGCTATCCCTTCCCAGGGAAACGTTTGCACGTCTGGCGGCCTGGCTCGAGTGCATTGTTTGGGTTCTGCTGTTTTTGTTTTCATGAGGTTTCTGGGTGTTGGGGTTTTTCTTCTATGAACTGATATCCCTCCTGGGGAGGAGTTACCATTTGCTAGCCAGCTGTATCTATGAGCAACTCAGAACAGCATCTGAGAATGGAAAGAGTTAGGTAACCTTCCCAGCAAGCAGTGCTACCTAATAAGGCTGCGTCTGGCCAACCAGGGTGGCTGGCACGGGATGCTCGGTTGTCTTCTGCTGTAGGCCACGTGCAGTTGAAAGCATCACTTGCTCAACAGCTGCAGAGTCAAGGTTATTGCTTCCACATGGAACCAGTGCAGGGGAGCCTTGCTGGTTCTTTATGCATAGCCCAGCTAAGCTGCAGTGGTCAGGACTCTTCTTATCTGGTGTTGTCAGCGAACTGCTCCTCTCCTCTCTTCCCCTGCAGTGCCCCCATCCTTCTCCTCACTGGAGCCCACCACCGTGTCTGTGCTGGAGGGACAATCCGTCAGGCTGGCCTGCGAGTGCCATGGGATCCCCTTCCCCACCCTGAGTTGGTGGAAGGACGGTAGGGTCCTGCCCCTCAGCCTCATCCCTGCACACTTGTTGGCTCACCAGAGGGATGCTGGTCCCCTTGGAGCAAGGAGCGTTTATGTTCAGCAGTATCCAGGTGGGAACTGGTCCTGCTGGGAACCTGAGAGGAGGTTGCTCTCCTTTTCCTGGGTAGGTGAGCCCCTTTCCACCCATTCCGGGAGCCCGAAGCTGGTGTCCACAGGAGGGAGTGTGGTGTACATGGAGAAGGTGTGGCTGGAGGACAAGGGGACGTATAGGTGCGAGTGCAGGAATGCTGCCAGTAGCAGCAGCAGGGAGCATCACCTGGAGGTGCACGGTGAGCCAGAGACACAGAGGACCTGTAGGGGTGGCTGAAGTTGCCATGAGCCATCTCAATGCAAGGTCCAGATGGATCCAAAAGCTCACACCTGTTGCCTGCTGCCTTAGGTGCTTTGGAAAGGATGCTGCTAGCTGGGCTAGCTTTGCCCCTGCAGCGTTCCTCTTGGCTCCAAGCTGGTTGCAGTTGGTTGTCACTGGTTGTACCTGCTCACATTTGCTTTGTCTTCTTGTTGCCACCAACCAGACCAATGATGTTTGTATATCCACTTGCACATACAGGAGTGGCTACAGCATCACCTCTACCCTGTGTCCCTTTGTCCGCAGCACCGCCGAGGATCCTGGGCAGCAGCAAAGCCTTGAGGAAGGTTTCTGTCATCAAGGCTGGCGAGGTGGTTTTGGAGTGCAAGGCCATGGGGACACCAACACCCACAGTGACATGGGTGAAGGACGGGCAGCCCATGGCTGGAGGGGACGGGCTCCTGCTTACAGAGCAAGGGAAGCAGCTGCGCATCCTCAAGGCAGAGGTGGCCCATGCAAGACACTACACTTGCCTGGTGGCAAATGCAGTTGGACAGGAGCAGAGGGAGTTTGATGTTGCAGTGCATGGTAAGGGTGTGGGATGGGGCTGGTGGTTGTGGGGTATGGATGGAGGCAGGCTCCAGAGGGTGGCTATGTCCCACCAAATGTTTGATGCAACCTGACATGGAGGAGATCTTGGACAACCCAGCACATAGGAGGCCAGAAGGGATATGCTCTAGGAATAGCTGGAGGACTGGCTCCATCAGGCAGGAGTTTCTTCCCAGGGCCATCACAGCAGACCATCTCACACTTTATAAAGTCATCCACTTCCCAAGGGCTTGGGAAAAACTCATGGGTGAAGGCACCAAGCACTGGAGCTGAGGAAGGGCTGAGGTGGTTCAGAGCCTGTGGCCGGGTTTGTGGCACACCTGTAAGCATGGGCTTGGAGAGCAGGTAAGTGGCACACACTTGCTGTGGTCACCTGTGCCATGACATCTTCAAAGCTGACAACTTCAGATGATGCTGATGGTCCTTCTGGCCCTTGTGTCCTCAAAGTGTACAAAGCAGGAAAGTGGGGACAAGCTGGATTTACCCAGTTTCCCCCATTTGACTTGCTCCTTTGCTGTCTTGGCTGCTTTGCAAATGGATGCCCGCTGTTTTCTGCTTCCTCAGTTCCTCCTGAGTTCGTTCAAGGATCAGCAACCAATATCAGTGTCTCTCTGCAAGGATCCCTGACACTGACCTGCGAGGCCACCGGTGTTCCCTTGCCCACTGTCACCTGGTCCAGGGACGGGTCTCCCATCACACCCAGCGAGCACACACACGTGCTTTCAGGTCAGGGATGAGGCACGGATGCTGGAAGAGATAAGTGCTTCTGGAACACATTTTACCCTGATGCTGATGGGTTTAAACGTGGTGGAGCTCCCTGCAGGAGCACTGTGGGATGGGCTGGTGCCAGGATTTGGGGCCATGAGACCTCTCTGCTCCTTGCTTCCAGGGGGCTGGCTGCTGAGGCTCACCCATGTCCGAGCCCAGGATGGTGGCCACTATTCCTGCCTGGCCAGCAATGTAGCTGGGGAGGCCAGGAGACATTTCTATGTGGAGGTCCTAGGTAAGGAGAGGGCTTCAAGGATTTCAGTTTCATCCTTGCAGGAAGAGGCACAAGTTAAGGCTGGGCATAGTGGGAGCTGCAGAGCTGGACTCCTTTGTGCCTTAGCATGTGAGCTCGGAGGCTCGGTGAGGCTGTCCAGCTGCTGAGGTCCCTGGTGCCTTGTGTTCCCAGTTCCTCCCCACATTGAGGACGCGGGTGAAGAAGAGATCACCAAAGTGCCCGAGGGTCACCCCGTCACCTGGTCCTGCCTGGCTGTGGGTGAGCATCACACAGGGTGGCACGAGGAGGTGGGAGCTAACCTGAGTCTCCCTTTGGGGTGCAGGGCGAACGGATGGCTCCAGCTGATGACATGAAAGCAGTTGAAGACGTTTTTTGGGATAGTTCCTGGCTTTGCCTTTGGGCTGTCCGGGAAGTGCTGGGGAGGGGGAGCCCACGTGGGGAGCTTGTTCCACAATCTGAGCTCCGATCTTTCCCAAATGGAGCTAACATTCCTCTAATCTGGTTTCTCTTTTAGTGGTGGGAATAATCAATCACCTCCTACTCAGGACAGTTTTCTTTCTTCTTGCTGGCTCATCCAGCAGCCTGTAAAATCCTGATCCAGATCATGACAGTCTTGGATTTGGGCTGAGGTTCCGGCTTCCCAGAAAAGCTCCAGCGCAGTGACCCCGGTCAGGCTGTGCTCACACATGGAAAAACTTTACTGTTGAAGGCTAAAACCTGCTTTCCATCCCACACAGGCAACCCCCAGCCCCAGATCACCTGGCTGAAAGATGGCCACGCTCTGCCCAAGGGGGGCACCTTCTCCATATCTCCTGATGGCTCCATGCTCCACATCCCCCGAGCCTCCCTGTCTGATGCTGGCCGCTACTCCTGCTCTGTGGCAAATCAAACCAAGCACTACCTGCTGGATGTTTTGGGTATGAGATGCCTTTGGATGGAGACAGTCTCAGGTGTGAGCAGGGGACATGGAATTAAAGGGCTTTGTCATTGCCTACCCCAGGTAGGTGGTGAGGATCCCTTGGTATGGGATGGCATAAGGTCCTGGACCTGACCCAAAGCACTTGTGAGACCTCTTGGAGGGTCCATGTAGTGCAGGATCCGTTTCTGATGATGGCTTATGGGAAAGGGGTGTATATCTGCTGGGTTTGGAGGGCAGCAATTCAAGGCAGAGTCTGAAGCTGGACTTGTATTGTACATGCTGTGTGGTCAAGTCCAACTCCCTGATCTTGGATCATGCTCTCTGGCTGGGAGGTGAAGCATTGGGAAGCATAAGTGGGTGTTAAAGCTGATCAGCTACACAAACACATCTTCACAGCCAGTCCTACCGTTGCTGGAGATGCCCACAGTGCTGCTGCAGAGGAAGTCACAGTGATCATCAACAACCCCATCTCCCTGGTCTGTGAGGCTCTGGAATACCCATCTCCCAATATCACCTGGCTAAAGGATGAGGTTCCCCTCAAAGCATCTGGAAACATCCTCCTGCTCCCTGGTACTGTGTTGGTTTTCACTGACTGCATGACCACAGTGCCCCCTTGCTGTATGCCTGTGGGATTGGGAGCGGGGCCTCTTCTTGGTCTGGCTGTGGTCCAGGGCAATGGGATGGTGAGGCCATCATCCTGTGGGACCCGTCAGGTGGATGCTGGTTTTCCATGTGCTGCATCACCTGATAATCGCTAGAGCCTCCTCAGCAGCATCAATGGGATAGCACTGATTTCCATAGACCTGGAAACTGGGCTCCAGAAGAGCATTAGACCACCTTGGGTCAGGCTTGTGGGCAGTCAGCAGGTCCCTCACGCTGCCTCCTGTACTGCTAGGGGATAGACAGCTGAGGCTGTGAGTACAGACCCTCTCAGGAGGTCCCCTTTTCCCAGGTGGCCATGGGCTGCAGATCCTGAATGCACAGGAAGAGGATGCAGGCACATACAGCTGCATTGTGGCCAATGGAGCTGGGGAGGCCATGAAGAACTACTCTGTGAAGGTCCTGGGTGAGGGAGCTTTCTATGTCCTTCTTAATTTCTGCAGTGATCCCACCATCGTAACCAAGCCGGTGCTCCTTCCTTCCCTTCACATGCCTTCATCCTGGGGAGCTGCGCCTTGTGCGGTTGGTGCTGCCACCCAAAAAAGCATCTGGTCTCCCCTTGTCAGGTTAAAGCCATTCCCCCTTGTTCTGTCCCTACAGACCCTTGTCAAAGGCCCTCCTCCAGCTTTCTTGTTGCCCCTGTAGGCACTGGAAAATGCTATGAGCTCTCCTCGGAGCCTTTTCTTCTCCAGGCTGAGCGGCCCCAGCTCTCTCAGCCTGTCTTCACATTGATCCCACTCACACAAAACAGTACTGGTCCCAACACACCCCCAAAGGACACCGCTTGTCGGGCCCATCGGTACCCTGAGGTGCTGCCTGTCATTGACTAAGGCAAAGCAAGGGCAGTGAGAGCTCTTCTTTCATCTGTGCCATCTCTCCATACTAGTTCCTCCCTGGATTGCCAGAGATGAGCCTTCAGGGGAATATGCTGTGAAGGAGGTGAAAGCCACCGTCAACAGCACAGTGCTGCTGGAGTGCGAGATCTGGGCTGTGCCCGAGCCCATCATCCGCTGGTACAAGGACAAGCAGGTGAGGCCCTGAATGTGACTCCCACAAGGAGGGGCTGGCTGGGCTCTATCCCACTCCTGGCTGAACAATCTCCTCCTACCATTGTTTCTTCTGTGCCTTTGGGGCTGGGGTCCCCATGCAGCTCCTGGAAAGTGATGGCCACCTCCAGATCCTCAGCGAGGGGCAGGTCCTTCAGATCAAACCAGCCAGTGTCTCAGATTCGGGGCATTACAGCTGCGTGGCCACCAATGCTGTGGGTGAAGATGATAGGGACTTCATCGTGCATGTCCAAGGTGAGCCAGTGCCCGTAGCAGGGGGTGTCTCAGCAAGAGGAGGCATCCTTGGTGGGGTCCTTTGTGGGAGCAGAGCAGGGTGTGCAGGAAGGGAGCTTATATCTGCAGTAAAACAAACATCTCCTTGGTGCCAGTCAGGCCTGGGCAGATGCTCTGGCTGCATGTGGAGGTGTGAGTCCCCATTCCCCACAGCTGACCGTAGCCTGTCCCCGCAGTGCCACCCCTCTTCCAGCAGCAGACAAGCTCCAGTGAAGCCCTTGAGGTCTTCTACCAGGAGGAAGACCAGGATGGGGAGGTGACGGAGCACCGGCAAGCTGTCCTCAACCAGCCCACCGCCCTGTACTGTGACACCAACGCCATTCCACCTCTCCAGCTCACCTGGTACAAGGACGGGGAGCCCCTCTCCCCTGGCCAGGGAGTGCGGATGCTGTTAGGTAATAGGCATGGACCCCCACTGTGGGGTTTGGAGGCGGCTCCCGCAGAAGCTTTGTGCGTTGAGAGCATCCATAGCATGCAGGAGGTTGCATCCTGCCTGTGGGACATGCAGGGATGCAGAAGGGGCCCTCTGACCGCTGCTCTTTGCCACAGGGGGCCGGGTGCTGGAGCTGCTGGCAGTGCGGGAGGAGGATGCGGGCAGGTACACATGCGAGGCAGCCAGTGCAGCGGGACGGGGCCACCTGCACTATGAGCTGGAGGTGCTGAGTGAGTATGGGGCTGGGGCAGGGAGAGGATGCAGGCACACGGCAGCCCCATAACCGCCTGCTTCCAGCCGCCCCGGCCATCCACGGTGCCACGGAGGACCCGGCTGAGGAGGTGACAGCCACCATCAATGGCACCGTCCGCTTTAAGTGCAAGGCCACTGGGCACCCAGTGCCTGCGGTGTCCTGGCTCTGGAATGGTGTCCCTGTTGTGGCTGGCCCACGGCATCAGCTCCTGGAGAGCGGCACAGTACTGCAGGTCGGTGTTCCCCTCGGCAGGGGGGTTGTGCTGGGGGGAACACAATAGAGATCAGATGGAGGGGATGAGATGCTCTTCCCTCCCTCGGTCTTGCCATGTGCCAAGGTCCCTAAGGGAACCCCAGCAGAGCTCTGCTCCCCCTTTGCAGGTGGCTGCAGTGGAGGTGGGTGACATGGGCAGCTACACGTGCGTGGCTGAGAACCTGGCTGGGTCAGCTGAGAAGCACTTTGCCCTCACTGTGCAGGGTAAGGTATTGCCAGCAACCCTTCCCTGGGTTGCTGATTTACCACCCTCCTCCTTCTCTTCCTCCTTTGCCAGCGGTGGCTCCCGAACCGCATGGCTGCCTCTGTCTCCTTGTGCTTTCCCGCTTCCCCTGTGCCAGGAGGTTGAGGTGTCAGCACAAGACACTCTGTGTGCATTTCCTTCTGTGGAGAGCTTAGGCTCTTGTGGTGATGATTCCCCTTTGGCTCTGTCTTTTGGGGTGTTCTGGAGCAGAAGCTCCCTGGATTGCAGGCACAAACCCCGAAAGCATCAATGGTGTCATCAATGGCAGTATCTCGTTGGTGTGCGATGTCAGGTCCCACCCCACAGCAGAGATTGCCTGGTACAAGGATGGCCGCATCCTGCAGCTCAGTGAGGAGGTGACCGTCACTCCAGGTACATCAGGGGGACAGCCTCTCCCCTGGGGCTGGACATAGTCACCAGTGGTGGGCTCTAGCCTTCCTAATCAGCCCTTTTGTATGCCATGCATGGGACTCAAGCTTAGAGTTTTAGCTGTTCCATGCACTAACAATCTGCTGCTCTGGAGAGCACCAAAGGTTGCATCCTGCAGACTCTGCACTGCTGCTCCCCAGGAGCTCAGCACCCTTTGCTGCTGTGCACCGTGAGGCCTCAGACCTCAAAGAGGGGTTTGGATGGTCCACCAGCTCTCATATAGAGCTTGGCTGGCTGCTCTCCTGTGGGGTGGTCCAGACCTGCTCCTGAACCCTTGCTCTCTGCTTCCTGCAGGCTCACGGGTGCTGCAGCTCTCTCGCCTGCAGTCTTCCAGCTCGGGCACATACACATGTGTGGCGCTGAATGTGGCTGGCCAGGATGAGAAGCGCTTCATCCTCACTGTGCACGGTAGGTGGTGAGGGCTTAGGAGGGAGGTTTGCCTCCCTAGCGCACACCGAGGAGCTGACAGCAAGCACCACGTTCCTTTCCACACATCCCATCCCTGCTCCTTCTCCTCCTCAGAGCCCCCTGACAGCCAGGACCTGCAGCAGGAGATGCTTGAAGCTGACATAGGGACCCCCCTTGTCCTGACCTGCCAAGTCACCGGTGTGACCACCCCTGCCATCACCTGGCTGAAGGATGGGAGCCCACTGGGTACGTGCACAGCACAGCCTGTGCCACGCTGCCATCCCTCCCCTCGCTGCCAGCTTGTCTGAAGCCGTCCTGCCTCAGTTACCCCACTTCTAATCCTGCTGCAAGAGGCCTATAGGGCCTCACAGGGGAGGGGATAGAGCATGAAGGGTCTGGTATTTTCCCTATATATTTTTAACAGGCTACAGATTTGTTCCTGAGGCTTAAAGCAATGGGATATGGGCATAGGATATCATGGAGGGATGTGGCAGCGAGCCCTATGGGTACCAGCTTTTGGGGTATCTGCTGGGATAGATGTTTGCCCCAAAACCAATGGTCCTTTTCTCCTGCAAAGCTCTAGTGATACCCAGTGCTCTGCAGACCCCATCCTCTGCTTTAACAATGTCCCCAAACCTGAGTCCTGGGGGTAGGAAGAGGGAAGTGTGATAATATCCCTGGGAGAGGGCTTGGTGGAGCATTCCTGCTGCAGCCACCTTCGTTTACCCTGTCTCCTCGCAGACAACAGCCCGGAGCAGGGCCTGGTGTCTGGGGGAAGCCAGCTCCAGCTCAGCCCCCTCCAGCCCTCCCACCAGGGCCGGTACACTTGCCTGGTGCAGGGCACAGGCACTGAGACACGCAAGGACTTCCTGGTGCTGGTGCGAGGTAGGGCTTCCTGCGGCGGCTCCTCCATCAGAGGGGAGCTTTCCTCCTCCTCCTCCTCCTCTTCCTCCTCATCCTCTCTCTCCCCGGTGCAGTGGCACCCCGGATCACCAGTGCAGGGGTCCCCAGTGAGCACAGCGTGCTGGAGGGTGGAGGGGTGATGCTGGAGTGCCAGGCAGAGGGGCAGCCCACCCCCCGGATCTCCTGGCTGAAGGATGGGCAGCCCCTGGGGCTGCAACCCCCATCTCATGCCCGGTAAGTCTGTGCTGTCCCTGCCTCAGTTTCCCCATGTGCAGCGCGAGGCAGACTGAGCTCTGCCGCTGCTGCTGCTTTCCCCTCTCTGTGCTTGGGCTGGGATATGCCCAAGCTGTGGCTGCCGCATCCCTGGCAGTGTTCAAGGCCAGGTTGGACACAGGGGCTTGGAGCAAGCTGCTCTATGGAAGGGGTCCCTGCCCATGGCAGGGATTGGAGCTGGATGAGCTTTAAGATCCCTTCACGCCCAAACCACTCTGTGATTGCTGAGGAACGCCATCACGAGTTAAGCCCTGGTATCCTGGATGGCCCCGCATCCTGGCAGGGTCCCAGCCACTGCCCTGGCCTTGCAGCGCATCCCAAACCCTGCAGCCTGCATTTCAACCAAGCACAGAGCATCTCTGCCCCATGGGCACATCTGGGATGGACACACAGGTCACCGCTCCATCCTCCCCATGCAGGATGTCCCCAGATGGCAGCTCCCTGCTCCTTGAGGGTCTCCAAGCTGCTGACTCTGGGGCATACACGTGCCTGGCCCGAAACAGCGCAGGTGAAGACACGCAGCTGCACACACTGAGCGTGCTGGGTGAGCAGAGGTGGGACCTATGGGCGATGCCAGGGCCATCAGCCCTTTACAGCCACATCAGCCCCTCTGTCCCCTTGCCCAGTCCCTCCTGCCATCCAGAGAGGTGCTGATGACTCAGAGGTGGTCCGGGGTGTCCTGTCTGCAATGGTGACACTGGAGTGCCCGGCACAGGGGTCCCCTCCACTGCACGTATCCTGGCTGAAGGATGGGCTGCCCCTGCGCCTGTCCCCCCGTGTCACCCTGCTCTCAGCTGGGCATGTTCTCCGGTAAGAAGCCACCCCCAGAGTGATGCTCAGATGCAGGCTTTGGGGCTGGTACCCAGGTTTGATTGATGGGGTGCCCATGGCTGCACCCTGAGGTGGCTGCATCTCAGCGTGGAGGCTTTGGTGGGCAGAGAGGGACCTGGAGGTGATGTGTCCACCCCGTCCCTATTTCTCATTCCATGGGATAGGATCTCCAAGGCACAGGTCTCTGACGCCGGGCTCTACACCTGCATTGCTTCCAGCCGGGCAGGGGTGGCCGATCGCAGCTTCATCCTGCAGATACGGGGTATGGGAAATGGGGAATTCGGGCAGAGCAGACCAGACGGTGCCCAGGCACTGACTCTGCTGTCAGAGCACGTGCTGTGCTTTGCAGCCCTATTTCCAAGTGGGGTCCTGAGCTGTCCCTTAGTCAGGGTGTGCTCGGAGAGAATGGAGCAAGGCAGGATCAGCTTGAAAGCAGTCCCAGAGCACCCTGCGGGGATGCTGAGCCACCTCTGGGTGCTCACAGGACAGCAGCGACCTGCCAAGCACATCCCCAGTGCCTGGGCATCCACCTTGCCTCCCAAATCCCTCTATAAAGGGAATTCCTCCATCCCCAGTGCCCCCCGTCCTGGACAGCCCGGACAGCAGCGAGGAACAGATGGTGGCTGAGGGCTCTGATGTCACCTTCACCTGCGATGCCACCGGGTCCCCAGTGCCAGCAGTGACCTGGCTGAAGGATGGAGAGCCCCTGCAGTGGCAGAGCACTGGGGAGCCCAGCGGCCCACGGCTGAGCCTGGGGGCCGTGGGGCCAGCTGATGCTGGGGTGTACTCCTGCCTGGCTGCAAACGAGGTGGGGGAGGCCAGCAAAGCCTTCCACCTCCTGGTGATGGGTGCGTGCTGTCCCCCGGGGATGTGGGAGCAAGGATGCTTTGGGTGCAAGGAGGGGATGAGCCCCCCCATCTCACTGTGTGCCTTGCAGAGCCACCCCGCATCAAGGCTGCATCCCAGCCCACCGAGATGTCCATCACTGTGGGCACCCCACTGGAGCTGACGTGTGTGGTGACGGGGGTCCCTGTGCCCACTGTCACCTGGGAGAAGGATGGACGGCTGCTAGCAGGGCCCTGGCTTGTGTTGGGCAATGAGAGCACCCTCCACATCGAGAGCACTAAGGTAGAGGCTCCTCTTTCTTCTCCCCACCTGCACTTTCTTTTTGTGCCCCATTTTTTCTCTGTCCTGGCTCTGTGTAGGTGGCTGATGCTGGTTTGTACACCTGCCTGGCTACTAGTCCTGCTGGGGAGGATACCAGGAGCTTCCACATCAACATCCAAGGCAGTATGGCCTTAGAGCTGGGGCCTTATGCATGATGTATGGGGACAAATATGTGGGTGCCCAACCCATTTACCACCCCCTGACTCCCCTGGTGCGTGTCCCACAGCACCTCTCAGCATGGCGAGCATTGGAGAGAGCCCCAGCATCACTGCTATGGCAGGGGGGCAGCTCATCCTGGAATGCCCGGAGGATGCTGTGCTGTCCCCCCACATTGAATGGTACCAGGAGGGCTCCCCGCTTCAGGTGTGTGTGTGTGATGTGATGGGACCTGGGCTGGTACAGGGGCTGGGGTGCACCTCAATCAGCCCCTTCAGGCTCGTGGTGGTGGTGATTGGGGAGAAGCTGCTGATGGGAGGTTCTGGGGGGGTGTTAGGAGGATTCCCGCAGGCAGGTCCTGGCCGAGGGACGCTTCCTCCAGATCCAGGCTGTGGTGGCAGCAGATGGTGGGGAATACAGCTGCAGGGACACCAATGCATTGGGGGGCACCAGCCGGAACGTCCATGTGGAGGTCCATGGTGAGTGCCACCGTGTCATGGGGTGAATGCTTCCTCCCCATTAGCCTAGGGATGTGCAATGTTATTGGGGTGTCCTGGGGTAATGGTGAGGCCGGGTTGAGGTTCTCCATCCCCTGAGCCCTGTCTCTGGCTTTCTGCTCTGCCGCAGTGGCCCCAGAGATCCAGCCAGGCCCCAGGGAGGTGAGGGCACTGCTCAATGGCTCTGCCGTGCTGCCGTGCCGGGCGCAGGGGTGGCCCGTGCCCCGAGTGACGTGGCGGAAGGATGGACGGCTCCTGCCCCTCCGCCGGAGCAGCAGGTACAGGGCACCAGGAGCTGGCTCTTGCGTTGTGCCCCCCTCCCCATCAATGGTGTTTTGGTGTGCCTGGAGCACTGTACCCCTATGGAAAGCTGGCCCCACAGTAGCTCAGTGAACACATGCTACATGGCTGCAATGGCACTTGTCACCCTCCCGGATGCCTGTCCCCATGTGTTGCAGCCTGGACATGCAGAGCCTCAAGGGGCTGCTTTGGTTTCCTTCCCCAGGCTGCAGCTCCTGCCAGGAGGTTCCCTGCAGATCAACTCCATTCAGGTCCAGGATTCAGGCTCTTACATCTGCATGGCATCCAGCCCTGCCGGCTCCGACTGGCGAGACCTGGACCTCCAAATCCTGGGTAAGTGGATGAGTCAGATAGATCCTTCCTGGGCTCATCCCTGTCCAACCTATGGCTGCTGGGCAGCTCTCATCAGTGGAATGACGTGCTGCTGTCCTCTGCTCATCACCACCATGTGCTTCTGCAGTCCCTCCTGCCATCACCCCTGGGCCCTCCAACCTCACCCTGCTGGCTCAGCAGCCGGCCACACTGGGCTGTGAAGCCTGGGGATCCCCTGAGCCCCACATCAGATGGGAGAAGGATGGTCACCCCCTGAATCCACACCTCCCGCCTGGCGCCTACAGGTACCCACAGCACTGGCAACCTCACCCACCAAAGGGTCCCACCATAGGACCCTTTCTCCCCTTCTCACTGTTCCCCATGGGACAGAGGTTGACCCTGATGCTTTGCCCATGTAGCTTGCAGTCCTCGGGGTCACTGCTCATCACCAGCCCTGGTCCCCGGGATGAGGGGTGGTTCGAGTGCATCGCTACCAATGCTGCTGGAGAGGCACGCAAGGTCTTCAGTGTGTCCATCCATGGTGAGTGAGCTGTTAGGGCTGTGAGTCTTGCTGGGAGCAGCTTTCCCAGGTGGTATGGATCTCCTGTGGGGTTGGATCCCCTCTCAGGGCAAGAGAGAAAACAGTCACATCTGTGCCCAAGTGCATGGGGATGGAATCGCCTTCAGCATCTGCCATGCATCCCTGCTCACCTTCTTGCCTCCCCAGTGCCTCCCACCATTGCCGATGACCTTACGGACGTGGTTGTCACCCGGCTGTCCCCCGCTGTCCTTACCTGCTACACCTCCGGTGTGCCCCCCCCTGCAGTGTCATGGAGCAAGGAGGGGGCTCGGCTGGGCAGCCGCGGAGGGGGGTACCGCATCCTGCCCACAGGTACAGGCCATGGGGCAGTGCAGCCCCAGTGGGGCAGTGGGTCCCTGTCTGCCTTCTGCCTGCTGACTCCTGCCTGCTGCCTCCCTCTGCTGCCTTCCAGGGGCCCTGGAGATCAGGCAGGCGCTGCCCACANACGGAGGGGGGTACCGCATCCTGCCCACAGGTACAGGCATGGGGCAGTGCAGCCCCAGTGGGGCAGTGGGTCCCTGTCTGCCTTCTGCCTGCTGACTCCTGCCTGCTGCCTCCCTCTGCTGCCTTCCAGGGGCCCTGGAGATCAGGCAGGCGCTGCCCACACATGCTGGTCACTACACGTGCACGGCGAGGAGCGCTGCTGGCACGGCCCGGAAGCACCTCCGGCTCACGGTGCATGGTACATGCAGCTCCTGGGGTCCTGCTCCCTGCTCCTTGGCATGCCTTGGAGGGGAGCCATGGTGAGCAGCGCTGCCTTGCTGCTTGCAGACCCCCCTGCCTTGAAGCCCCTCCCTGGCATGGTGATGGTGATGGTCAACACCAGCACGGTGCTGTCTTGCGAGGCGACAGGCATCCCACAGCCAGAGGTCACCTGGCAGAAGGATGGGGTTGGCATTGCCAGAGGTGAGAGGGAGCCTGCTGGGGCTGGCAGAGCCCATGCTGCCTGCAGCCTTTGCCTGGCTGAGATTGGGTGCCATGGGTTGTGGGTGTCCTAGCAGGGTGCTGGGTGACGCTGTGAATGGTCCTCCCAGCTCCTGACCAGGATGGGTGCAGAGGTCACTGGAGCCATTCCCTGGAGAAAGCCCCAGGAAGGGTGGGAAGCAGTCTCTGCACACTGGCATGGCTGCATTGCACATCCTGCCCTTCATTCCCTGCAGGGCCTGGTCTGAAGGTGCTCCCTAACGGGCAGCTCCATCTCCTCCAAGCCTCCCCAAGGGATGCAGGCACCTACCTATGTGTGGCTCGCAACCCCTCAGGCACTGCTGTGGGGAGGACCAGGCTGATTGTGCAAGGCAAGGCACCAATCGGAGCCCTATCACTTGCCCTCTCCTCTTGCTCTGCTCCTTCCTTTGCACCTCGCAGTGAAATGTGGCTGCCAAGGTGCAAGCAAGTCCCTGTCCTTGCCCCACCCAGTGCCCCCCATCATTGCCGCTGGCCCGGCTGAGCTGGCTGTGTTGGAGGGGCTGGAGGTGCTGCTGCCCTGTGCTGCCCGTGGTATTCCTGAGCCTCGCGTGTCCTGGAGCCGGGATGGATCCCCAGTGTGGGGTGGTGGGGGGAAGGCCACTATCCTGCCCTCTGGAGACCTACTGCTCCGGGATGTCCAGGTAAGCACCATCCCTTCCTGCAGCCAGAGAGCTGAGAAACAAGCGTCTTCTGCTGAAAGGAAAGGGTTCTGCATCATGCTGTGTCCCTGGCTGCTTTCGGAAACATTGGTTAGAGGGAAAACCCTGTTTGGTCCTTTGCAGCAGGCTGTTGGGTTGGGGCAATGGGGGTTTGCTGATGTGGGCTTCAATGAGTGGATGACCTATGGCTTTTTGGGTGCACAGAGCCACAGCCCAGTGAGCCAGGGCTGCAGCTGAACCCCAGACTCAAGCTGGCCCTTCCTTATCCTCCCCTTTTCCCCATGCAGGAAGGGGATGCCGGGAGCTACTCCTGCACCGCGGTGAACTCAGCCGGGAGTGCTGTTCGCCGGCTCTCCCTCTCCATCCATACCCTGCCCACCTTCACCCACCTGCCCCAGGACATCACCCTGAGCCGGGGCGAGCGGCTGGAGCTGGTGTGCGCGGCCACAGGCAGCCCCCAGCCCCGAGTATCCTGGATGTCCAATGGGAAGCTCATCACTGGTGCGTCAGGGATGCTGATCTTGCGGGAGGATGTGGTCCTGCTGCCATCGCAGGCCTTGCTCCACTTATTGGAGTGCCGGCATGCCTGGTTGTGCAGGGGTTGTATGGCTGGTCCCCAACCATGATGTTTGGGTGTTTTGCACCCACAGCTGGCGTGTCAGGACAGCACGGCTGGAGCACCCTGAGACGGGAGGCAGCCACACATGTCGACAGCGGGACCTACATCTGCCATGCAGAGAACAAAGCCGGTGCCATCAGGGCCACTGCCTTTGTCTCCATCAGAGGTAAGTGCTGGCAGGGAACCCAGGGTGCTCAGCTGGCCCCCTACTTCTGCCTTTCCTCTCCCTTTCCCAGAGGCACCCATCATACAGGGGGATCCCAGCACCTACCAGGTGGAGCATCCCGGGGATGATGTCCTCCTCCATTGCGATGCCCGGGGCCACCCCCTGCCCCTTGTCCGCTGGAGCAAGGATGGGGTGCCGGTGGTGGCTGGTGGGCACCTGCGCCTGCTGCACAATGGTTCCTTGGCCATCCGTGCCGTGAGGGTGAGTGAGGCTTAAGGGGTGCCAGTGCTTTCCACAACAAAGCCAAGCACCAAATTGATGCTGTTGGTACTGCTAGAGCACCGACGCGGGTCACTACCGGTGTGTGGCAGAGAATGATGCAGGCACAGCGGCAAAGGTGGTCACCCTGGCCCTACAGAGTGAGTGCTGCCCCCTCTGCACCCACTTGTTGAGGGACTGCCCATCACATCACCCTTCATCCCCCAGATCACCCCTTGGGGAATGGCCACAGTACCACTGGGATGCTGCCTTGCTCTCTTTGCCCAGGTGCCCCCGTGGTGGTGGTGATGCCGCGGGTGGCAGTGGCACGAGCCGGGCAGCGAGTGCTGCTGCACTGTGTCGTGTCTGGGGAGCCCACCCCATCTGTGGAATGGCAGCGCAATGGGGAGCCATTGCCCGAGGGTCCCCGTGCCCGCATCCTGCCCAATGCCACGCTGCTCCTGCCCGCCGCTGCCCGCCGTGATGCTGGCAGATACTCCTGCCTCGCTCGCAACGCCCTGGGGGCTGCTGTGGCCCATGCCTCCCTGGCTGTGCAAGGTGGGTGCCCTCCCCTGAGGCTGCATAGAATCATGGAATGGGTTGGGTTGGGAGGGACCCTTAAAGCTCATCCAGTTCCATGGGCTGGGACACTTTCCACTAGACCAGGTTGCTTAAAGCCTGGGGGGTTTCTTGCTGTCTCGGGGCTGGGGCTGCCCCTAGTGCTGTTACACCCCAGGGTAAGACCTCTTGCAGGGTGGTTTGAAGGGATATTGTCTTTCCTTGCTTGCTCTAAACCCCTTCAGTCACAGAATCATAGAATAGTTAGGGTTGGAAAGGACCTTAAGATCATCCACTTCCAACCCCCCTGCCATGCTCTGGTTTGCCCTCTCTTCTCTTCTGCTGCCCACATAAAGGTCTGAGCCCAGTCAAATCCTTATCCTACAGCCGCTGTGTGCCAGCCCACATTCCTGTTTGCCTCTCCTCAGCCTTCCTGCCCGTGATTAAATTCCCATTTCCCAGGGGCTCTGCTAAATGTACAGGCACATCCTCTCCCCCTTGGGGAGCAGAGGGCCAGGCTGGCCAGTAGCACAGTGGATGCCCTGCATGCTCCTTGCATGGCTGCTGGCATTTGATGCCAGATATGCTAGAGAAGCAAATAAAAGCTTGGGGCTGTGGCCAGGACCAGGGGTTGACAGAGAGCAGAATTTGGGGGGGTTGGTGCACATCTGTGTCTACAAGATATGGAGCCACATTTGCAGCATCCCCTGTCAGCGTGGCTGCCCAGACCTATGGGCTCTTTGGGGGCTGTGCTTGCAGCCTTCACCTCCAGAAAATGAGGTTTTCTTAACACACAAACTATTGCGAGGAGGGCAGACACCCACTTTCCCAAGGGACAGCAGCCCCAACACCCCTGCCCCTGTCCCTCTCACCCCAGAGGAGCCGCGCCGGCTGCGGGGCAGCGTGGCCGGGACCATCAACACCCATGAGCTCGGTGTCACCACCCTTGATGCCAGTGTGCTGGATGACCCACGGTCCGGCACCGCTGCCATCCGGAGCAGCATCGGCAGCATCCCACCTGCTGCAGGTAGGTCCCTAGCCCTGCCCTCACCCCATGGAGGGATTTGACCTTTGTCAGGTGTAAGTTTGGAGGGAAAGATGCATTTTAGTGTTTTTCTGCCCCAAAGCAGCACCCCACAGCTGTGCTGTTCCCTATGGGAGAGGAGCCTGGGGTAGTTGGGGAGGGCTGGGTGCACTTTAGGAGGGTGACCCCTTTTCTCCCCCATCTTCAGGGCCACTGATGCGGGTGCTGGTCGCTGTCATCGCCCCCATTTACTGGTCCTTGGTGCACACCAGTGGTGAGGCCCGGAATGGGCTCCTGCTCACCCGGGGCACATTCCATCAGGAATCTCAGTTGCAGTTTGGCACAGGTGAGCGGTGTTGGGGGGCCCTATGTGTGTCTGGGGGCTCTGGAGCCTCCATCTCCCACATGCCCCATCCCAGGGACTCATCTCCACAGTGGGCTGAGGTTCCCATTGGAGATGGAGCTGTGTTTAGGGGTGCTTTGGGCTGCTGCTCACTGTTCCTCACCATGGCAGGAGAGCTCCTGCGGGTCACCCACCTCTCCCGGGGCACGGATGCTGCTGGTGCTCTGCTGCTGGACACTGTGATCAGCGGCTCCGTGCCTGAGAGCATTGGCGATGCCACCGTGCTGCTGCAGGTGCCGGTGCTGCCCATTCTCCCTGCGGGCCAACCACTCCCATACAGGGAGCCTGGGGGGGGGGGCCCATGGCCTGACCCCGCTCCCTGCCTCTCCCCAGGACTTCAGTGAGCGCTATGTGCAGACAGGCACAGGGCGGCTCTCAGGGGGCTCAGTGCAGAGGTTCCTGCGGGATGGGCACATCATCCATGCCCACTGCAACCACACCATCGTGTACGATCCCCCCGTGGGCCCACAGCCCCCCCGGGTGCAGCATGTCCGGGCCAGCGCCATCAAAACCTCTTATGACCCAGCCTCAGAGCAGCTCTGCTTCCAGCTCCGTGCCTCGCTTGATGCTGGTAACTGGGGGGATTCATAGGGATAGGGATGGAGACACCGGGATCTCTTGTCTGGGTGACTCTGAGGGCACAAAGGCCACATCCCTGCAGTGACCTGTCCCTTCCCATCACCTCCGCTTGATTCCCAGCAGCTGATGGAGACCAGTGCCCACTGGGATTCATCCTGGGCCCTGGGCAGCTGCGCTGCATTGGTACGGACCCTTCCCGAGGGGGTGTGAGGATGGTGCTGCATGGTGCTACCTCCCCATCACCCCAACCTTGTCTCTGCTCCCCAGATATCGATGAATGTGCTGCGGGGTCCCACACCTGCCGCTACAACCAGCTCTGCCAGAACACTGCAGGGACCTACCGCTGTGTCTGCCCTCCCGGCTACCACTCTCTGGGCACTGGCTGGCCATGCCTGGGTACGAGCTGGGCACAGGGTCACAGTCAGTCACTCTCCTGCCCTGCTTCAGCCTCAGTTTCCCCATCCAGCCTCAACTCCCCATCTCTTTCCTCCACCAGACATAAACGAGTGCCTGCAGTTTCCTCCACCATGTGCCTTTGAGTGCCGCAACCTGCGGGGCTCCTATGAGTGCCTGTGTCCCTCTGGCAGGACCCTGCTGCCGGATGGAGACTGTGGGGCAGCAGAGGTGGATGGAGGGGACACAACGGGCAGCACTCACCGGGACACCCCTGTGCACAGCCTGGGGCCAAGCAGCCCCTGGGGAGGGTCCTTATCCACCCAGCTTGCCCTTCGTCGGGTGCCAAAGGATGTGGGGCTGGGTGCCCGGGCTCCTCCATGCCCCGTAGGCTTCATCAGGAGGAATGGCACCTGCACTGGTGAGTGTGCATCAGGGGAGAGCTTTGCAGGGAGTTTGGAGGCCATAAAGGCAGTTCCTGTGCCAGTTGCTGCCCTGTCTCCCATTTATTTGAGCTCCTGCTCATGGGGTTGGAGTTTCTCTGAGCTTGGCTGTGCTGGGGATGGTTGGTGAGAGCCAGGATGCTGCAGAGCAGTGGGCACCAGAGGGGACTGACACCTCCCAGCTTGCCTTCGCCCCTCTCACCCCACAGACCTTGATGAGTGCCAGATGCTGAGGCAGTGCCAGCACAACTGCAGGAACACCCCGGGCAGCTACCGCTGCATCTGCCCCCCTGGGTACCGGCTGTTGCCCAATGGGAAGAGCTGCCATGGTCAGTGTGGGGGTGCAGGGGGATGCTGTATCCCTTGGGGTGTGAATGCAGCTCCCATGGTGCCCTGGGGGTCACCCCTTTGGGGCTGCAACTCTTTCTCCTTCTTCCTCCTTTTATCTCACTGCCCCAGTGTCTGAGGGCCCAGGCCCTCAGTTGGGAACTGGAGTTGAATCCTTACTTTATCCTGGGACACTGTGTCACCCTCAGATCTATCTCTCTTCTGCCTACAGATGTGGATGAGTGTGCAGAGGGCACTATCCAGTGTGGCTCGGAGCAGATGTGCTTCAACACCCGTGGAGATGCCCAGTGTGTGGATGCACCGTGCCCGGTCGGGTACCGGAGAGGCTCCAGCACCGGGTGAGTGATGCTGTGGGTGCCCATCCCACACTCCTCATGGCACCATGGGTCCCATTGTCCCAGCTCTAACACCCCTCTGCATCCCCCGGCTCTCGTGTAGGCTTTGCGTGGGTCTCTGCACCCCAGACTGCGGCTCTGCTGGTCCCCCCACGCTGCGGTACGAGCTGCTCACCCTGCCCCTCGGCATCGCTGCCGGCCGGGCTGTGGTGCACCTCACCCAAGCCTCTGCCCTTCACCGCCATCCCCTTTTCACGCTGCTGGAGCGGGAGCCAGGCAGCCCCTTCGCCCTCCGCACCGAGCAGGGTCGGGGCATCCTCTTCACCCTGCGCCCACTGCGAGACCCCGGCACCCACCGCCTCAAGGTGCAGGCGCTGGCCCCGGGCAGGCAGCGGGCGCCCAGCATCTTCATCCTCATCATCTCTGTCTCGCCCTACCCCTACTGACACAACCGAGGGACAGGAGGGGATGTGGGGCCTTATCTCCTCCTGTCCCTCGCCACCGCGGCTCAGGGAGAGCTGAGCTTGCACCTTTCCTCTCCCCCCAGACCCCTCGGCTGCCTTCACCCTTGGCTGGTCCCCCCCAGGGCCCTGCTGAGTCAGGGACAAGGTGCCTCACCAGCCTCTTGCAATCGGGTTTTATTGTAACCTGCAGCTCAGAGCAAACACAGCTCTGGGTGGCCTTGGCCATTATCAGTCCTTGGATAGGGGATGAGCTGCGTGACAGGGGCCAGTGAGGGTGTCCCTAGGGTGCAGGGTGGGATTCCCTGGCTGGGGCATCCTCAGGTCCCCTGGCATTAACCTTAAACTGCAGTAGCCTTTTTTTTAGCCCACTTGGTTTCTGTGTACACTTAATTATTTATGGGTTTTTTTTCCTAAATAAAGGTGTTTTGTGGCTAAATATCAGCTGTCTCTGAAGAAAGCAGCTTCCTTCTGCATGCAGGAAGAGTGCCCTGAGTTGCTGTCTCAGACACCTCCCTGTGTGACCTTGGACCATAGAAAGCAGATTGTCTGTATGGGGCAATGCTGGATGGCCCATGTCCAGCATCTGAAGGTGCAATCCTGCCCCATGGTCAGGTCCTCTGGTCAGCATGAGCAGAATGTGGCCTCTCTGCATATGGCACAGATTGAGGCTGGTCCCAAAAAGCTGCTCAGTCCTCCTTTACATTGCTGGTACCAAAGACCTGAGCCCACAGCTCCACAGATTAGGGCCATTAGGTGTGATGATGGGTGAGGTACCACGGGATGGTCACATCCCCATCACTGGAGCTCACAGGGGCACTGACATTCCCTATAAAAGCTATGTGTTTTGGGCTAGGGCCTTCACATCCTCCAGGGCCACTTCTGCTTACATTGCATGTAACCCCTGCGTACATGCAATAGAGAAAGTTGAGTTTGCCCCATGCACAGCCCCCTGCCCCATCCCTGCCTGCCCCCCCAGGCTCCTGCTTCTCCTCATGGTGGAGTTTCAAGTAAGTTCAGCCTTCTCCTATGCCGGAGAGGAAAACTGGGCATCATCTCCCTTCTGCTCCCCTGTGGGGTTCCCTAGGGCAGTGGCTGCTCTGTGGAGGTCAGGAATGGGAGGATGTTGGTGACAGCACCGAAAGTAGATGGGTTACAGCCGGGCACATCCTCCCCGCTGCTCGGTGTGTGACCGGCCCCCCCTTTGTGCTGGGGACGGTGCCTACGGAGGGGACAGTCCCGCTGCGGCTCCGCCTGCCCGCGCCCGGCTATAAGGGAGGAGGAGGAGGAGGAGGATGCTGCAGGCACCGGACCGGAGCGACCAGGGCAGCCGGGCAGCAGAGCGGGTGAGTGCAGACACCGCATGGGGCGGGGGGCGAGCGGAAAGGGGGCCCCTTTGCCGTGCGGGACCTGTCCCCTCGCCCATGGGTGTCCCCTCTCCACCCAGCCACGGGTCTCCCGCACCCCTGGGTGCTGGTGGAGAGCTTGCTGGCCCCTGTAGGAGCAGGGCAGAGGGGTCCCAGCCCCTTCCCTGTGCTGGGAGGTGCAGTTAAGCCCCTTCTACCTCAGTCTGGGGTTTCCAAGTGAGTCCCATCTCAGTGAGGGATCCCCTTGTCGTCCCCCCCAGGGAGGGGAGCTGGGACCTCAGCTGGTATTGTCCCCACTCTGGAGATGCAAGGGGGGGGGGCAGGATAAGATCCACATAAGATGGAAGAGTGATGCTGAGGTGAAACCCAGCACCACCGAGCGCAGCCCCACATACCTCTGCTGAAGGGACCCCTGGGGAACCCTTGCTGCTGCCTGCTCCATCCTCTTCCAGCCTGGCTGGTGAAGGTGGTTCCTCTTCTTACCAAAGTTTCAGCCTTCTTATTCCTCTCCCCTTTGATTTCTTAATTTTCCCTTGGTTTCAAAACAGAAACGTGGTGTTCCTGTGGAGCAGGGCAGCCACAGCCGCTCCGGCCAAAACCCTGCCCTAACCCACAAGGAAATGGCTACAGAATAATAATCAGGGTTGAGAAAGTCCCTGCCACATTTCCCTTCATTGAGCTTTGTTTGCTTTGATTTATTATCCCTCACCACCAAAACTCTGGGGCTCTGTCCCTTTCTGGGCAGGTAGCTTTGGAAACACTGGAGCTGGAAATACTGGTGGCTGCACATCATTCCTGGGATGCAGGATGTGTCCCCAGGATAAACTGCCCCTGGGCATCATGTAGGCAGAAGGATGTGTCTGAGCAGGCAACAGTTGGGTGCGTTTCCTTAACCTGCTGCCCTGCCACTTGTGAAGTGAGCGTGCCCGGCCTCAGAGGTGCCGAGTCAGGACAGTGATGCTGCAGTGGGGATGGGTTCTGGGGACAAAGAAAGGAATTTGCCCAGCAAGGAGGTGCTGGTGCAGGGCCATGCTTAGGCTGGGCCCTTCTGGGAACTGTGTTTGCCTTCCTGTAAATGCCCCAGAGAGGAAGGGACAGGCTGAGCCTCCCCAGCTCAGTGCATTGGCTGGTAGGGAAACACCGGTTGCACAAGCTGGGTGCTGTGTAGGCAGCACAACGGGCACGGGCAGGCTCAGGGAGCTGAGTTGTGGTTATGGGGCTGCCAGATCCCTTTGCTTTTCAGCAAGAAACTGGTAGGAGCATGCCAGATCCTGTGCCGGCTCCAAGCCATGCCCTGTGGGATGCTGGCCTCACACCGTGCTGGCAGGACCGGGTGCTGACATACACCCTGGCATAACCTTATCCTGCTGGGAAAGGTGCTGGGTGGGCCAGGCTGGGGAGCTCGGCACAGCGCCTTCCCCACTGGCAAAAGCAGGATTGTGCTGACTTGGCAGCAGGAATGTTGCTCAGGATGGGATTTGGCTGGCTCTGTGGTCCAAGGGTCACCTGGCATCGCCTCCTTGAGAGGCCCTGGGATTCACAGGACTGCAGGGACAGCCCCGAGCCCCTTCCCACAGCAGGACCCCCATCACTCCCCAAGAGCCCTGGGCCACCTCTTTCTTCATCTCCTGGTGTTGGCTGAAGCCCTTGATATCCTTGGCTGAAGGGTGAGAGGCACCGAACCCCCATGTAGGTGTTTCACGCTGGCAGAAACCTCGGGGCAGTGTAATTAAGACAAATGCCCAATAAGCATTAATTAGACTGGGGGCTGGGCAGTGTTGGTGGGTGCTGCACCCATCTGCTGTGGCAGTGCCTCCAGCACAGGGCTCTGATGTGCTGGGTCGTGCCTCAACAAGGCATTGGGCTGCATCTCCCCCATGACTGAGTCCTGGCCCCAGGTGTTGCAGGGTACTTGCAGAGCGCAGGGCAGGCTGGGCTGGGAGAGCTGCGTGGAGCAAAGGTAAGAGCAAAGGGGACCTCTATCACTGCACTGGTGTGCTCCATCACGCTGGGCAGCATGCGTTCCTCCTGCCCCCAGCCCTTCCCTTGCTGCTTGTAACCAGAGCCTGTCCCAGCACCACCATGTGCTCTTCTACCTACTAAAGCCACTGGTGATGTTAAGCTTGCTGTGGGTTGCGCTTCTTACTTCCCGGTTATTCACCCCCTAGGTAACGTTTGCGATGCCCAGGCTATCCCACCCTGAGAGAGCCCTCAGCATCTGTCTGGACTGTGAAGGCCCATGGCCAGTCAAGGGCACTGGGAAGTGTTTCATAGGTGATGGCTGCAGCATCCCTATGCCAAGCAAGGGCAGAGGCTGGTGCTATCATAGAGCAGTTAGGGCTGGAAAGGACCTTAAGATCATCCAGTTCCAACCCCCTGCCATGGGCAGAGAACCTCACACTAAACCATGGCACCCAAGGCTCTGTCCAACCTGGCCTTGAACACTGTCAGGGATGGAGCACTCATAACTGCCCTGGACAACCCATTCATGAACCCCTTTGCTTTGCTAGCACCATGGCTCAGACCAAGGGCACGGTGGTGCTTGCCTACAGCGGGGGCCTCGACACCTCGTGCATCCTGGTGTGGCTGAAGGAGCAGGGCTATGATGTCATTGCCTACCTGGTGAGTTCTGTGCTGAACACTGCCACATGGACCCTGAACCCCAGGGGCTGGGGATGGAGGGGATGCCAGGCTATGGGTCTGGGGAACCCGGGTTGGTGACAGGGGTCCTGGTGTATGTACATCCATGGCGGTGACCCTGCTCTTCCTGGTTAACCACAGCCCAGCCTGGGTGTTGCTTTGCTGAGCTGTCAGCCCTGTGTGGTACATCCCGTCCTGCCAGCAAATAACCCTCTGCTAATGAGGGCAGTGCACTGGGCAGAGCCAAGGGGCTTGGCAGAGGGTGGTGGGGCCCCATGGTTTGTTATCCTGGGGAGAACCCATCCTGAGTGGCCTCAAACCCAGCCAGCATGGGCTCTGTTATGCCTTGCATGATGCCCTGCTCCAGGCTGGGCTTACACTGGGTTTTGTGGTCTCCTTTCAAACTCAGCTTTCAGTTTTTCCCCCCGTTCCAGGCCAACATTGGGCAGAAGGAAGATTTTGAGGCAGCACGCAAGAAAGCTCTGGCACTGGGAGCTAAAAAGGTAACAGTGCCCCAAACTTCTGGGCTCTGGGCATCCTCTGCTCACTGCTATGGGGCTGAGCCTTGGGGTCTCGCATCCCATGGCTGGGGCCACTGCAGGGAGTGTGGACAGTGCCAGGAATCCCTTTCCCAGAGGTTTTGTTCCAAAGCAATTGAGGAAAGGGGAGGTGAAGGGACCCTTGGTTGCACTGGAGGCGTGGGATCTCCGTGCAGCCACCCTCCCACTGCAGGGCTCCCTCCATGCCCGCAGGTTTACATCGAGGATGTCAGCAAGGAGTTCGTGGAGCAGTTCATCTGGCCCGCGGTACAGGCCAACGCTCTCTATGAGGACCGGTACCTGCTGGGCACGGCGCTGGCTCGGCCCTGCATCGCCCGCGGGCTGGTGGAGGTGGCCCAGCGGGAGGGAGCCCAGCACGTCGCCCATGGGGCCACCGGCAAGGTGAGGGAGGATGGGGGGGATCAAGGGGGTCTGGTCAGTCCATTGGCTAAGCTGTGGGTGCAGGAGGGGTGCACAGTGTTTTGTGTAAAGCCCATCCGTGTTTTGACACTTCCTTCTTGTTTCTGGGAATTCTCTGCCCAGTTTCGGTTCCATTTCCCCATCGGGAAGGTTTGGGTCATGGCCAAACCCTGCTTTTGGCAGCTGCTGTCGGAAAGCTGCTACTGACAGGAGGCGAGCCGGCACCCCGGGCAGGATGCGGGGATCCCGGTCCTCATCCCGATCCCCATCCCGGCTCCCATCCTGGCCTCTATACGCCGCTGTGGCCGCCGGACGCAGGGAGCCTACGTTGCCACTAGAGGCAGCCAGAGACCATGGAAAGGATGCTCGGGATGGAGGAATCCTCTATGTGGCCCCCCCCCAGCACCTCCAACCCCTGCCCTGTGCTGGGACACCATGGGCAGGGTGACACTGTCACTAGAAGACTGTGCAGGGCCCTTGGGTGCTGTGGGTGCACACAGGGCCTGCCAGGTACCTCTGGCTCCCCATCCTAAAGGGACCCAAATTGTAGACCTTGCTTGTTTGGTCCCAGGAGCAAAGGTGAGGTGTCCACTGAAGTCTCAGTGCAAGGGGCTGGGGTTGGGGGGTTGGTTTGCATGTCTCCGGCTATAAGGAGGGCCCTGCTAGAGGAGAGATGTTAGGTGCAGCCAGGAGATAGCCAAGGGGCAGGCTGGCACTTGGGAGATGGGGCAGAGAAGTAACCGTGGGGCTCCAGGGCTGAAATAACTCATTCCTGCTGCAGTGGGCTCCCCATATCCCTTCCCCACCCATGTCACCCATCTCCAGCAGCCCCCTCTTGGAAGCCCTCACTCAATGGGAATAGACTCCCAATGCGATGATGTCCTCTTTGCTCCTGGGTACCACCAGCATGTATGTTCCCACTCACAGGGGCACCCTCGGGTGCTCTCCAGGCTCTTCCCACTCCCCATGCCATTAAGCCACAGGCACAGGCAGGACTGACTGTGGGTAACTCAATCCTGGCCCTGGAGCCTTAAATGTGACCATCTGTGGTGTCCCCACTGCCCGAGCAGATGGGCTTGTTTTGGGCCTGTAAGGGAAATGAGTGCTTTGGTGGATGTACTTGCTTGTGTGTAATAGTCCTCAGGGATTTCCCAGCCCGGTTGTAAATGTATCCTCCAGAATGGGGCCAAGAGGAGGTGTGGAGGGGGGTCCTTAGGCCCCTTGGAGCTGGTGGAAAACAGGCTTTGGTGAGTGCTATTCCCTTGGAAGCAATAAACTCCCAGGCTTGTTCCTCACCCCTTCCTGGCTACCTGCCCTCATTAGAGGGACCTCATCAGCATGAGCCAATTAAGATAAAGGGAGGTTCAGAGCTATTTAATTATGAGCTGCTGCATCCTCCAGCACACCATGGTCTTTCCCCACACCCCAGCTTGCCCTTTCCTTCCATGTGTCCTCTGATGCTTGCAGGGGTGAAATACCCCAATCTGGGCTTCTGCTGGTTCAGTTTTTAGGGGTGTCAGCCCAGGGAAGAGTTCCGCTCTTGGGTGGATGAGCTGCATCAGGGGTTTGCACACCCAGCTGTCAGGAGTACCAGGAAAGGTGATTTTGGGTTCAAACCAGCCATAGAGAGGGACCAGGAGCGACCCTGCATCACAGAGCTAGACCAGGTTGTGGCATCCTTCATCCCCTCCTGCTGTGGGAATGGAGGACATAGATGGGTCCCCATCCTTGGTTTTCCAGTGGAAATTGCCAGCAATCCCATCCCAGTGGCATTCGCTGTTGAGGGGAATTTGGTCCTGGCCTTGTGCAGGAGTGGGGAAGCAGTGAGTCCTTGCCCACCATGCCAAGGGTCTCCAGTGTTACATGGAAGACTTCAGCATGTCAGAGGCTGCACATACGTGTTGTCACACATGTGTGCACTGCCACGCATGTGCTCTGCCAGCACCCAGCAGCTCATTAACCCCCAAGCTCCACGGATGAAGCCACAGAGCTGCTATCATTCATCATTCATCATTCACACTTTTAATGCTCCTTTTCCTTTTTAGCAGTTCCACCCAATTTTTCAGTTTCTTCCCCCAGATCCAAACCTGCAGCCCTGCCAGGTCACATTCCTCTCCTGAGGATCCTCTATGGCTCTGAGTGAGGTGGTCCAGGGATGATGCTTCATCCCTCATCAGTAGGACCAGTGTGGGGGCACCCACCTCCCATGCACCCTCAGCATCTCCCATTGATGTTTCAGGGCAACGACCAGGTTCGGTTCGAGCTCAGCTGCTATGCTCTATGTCCTAAGATCAAGGTAAGGCCCCAAAAATTGCCCCCTGAGGCCCCATCACTGGGCTTTTATCCCCCTTCCCAGCCGGTGGGGAATTTTAACACCGATGCAAGCGGCTGTGCTTCACTTTAACAATCTGCCAGCTGCACAGAGCCACGTTTTGGCATTTGAGGGGGCTCTAATGATCCTTAATTGACCTGGTTTTACCCCAAACACCATGAGGCCACAGAGGAAACAGTACCAAGGCAGCTGCCAGATAATCGATGCTGCCTGTTTCCCCCCTTGCATCCAGCGCCTTGTTAGGGTCAGGGGTTTGGGTTACTCCATCCTTGAGCACTGAGATTAGATTTCAGCCGTGGGACCAACAGCCAGTGGGACATTGTTCCCACAGGGAGACCTTTCCTATGTGGGAGCCTGGGGGGGGAGGGGGGAGGAAAAGGGGACCAAGCGGCTTGACTGGGGGGGGGAGGGGGCAGGGGCTTCTCATCTCATGCTCCTGCTTCCTACCAGGTCATTGCACCATGGAGGATGCCTGAGTTTTACCAGCGCTTCCCTGGGCGCCGTGAGCTGATGGACTATGCCAAGGTAGGAACTGGTGTTGGGATGGATGTGGGATGCTCACTGTGGCTGTGGGATGCTTGGGATGGATGCGGGGTGCTAGGTGCCGCTGTGGGATGCTTGGGGATGCTCACCATGGCTTACAAGCCCTGCACGGCATTCCTGCAGCACCACACTGGAGCTTCTGATTGGGATTTATTTCCCTCCCCCCACCCCCATATTCTTTTTCTCCTTACTTCCTAAAAGCTCCATAATTCCCTGGCTATTCACGTAACCTGCTTTCCAAGGAAACGGGTCCCAGCTCCCTGACTTGCGTAACAGACAAAGCAAACCCATTCACCTTTGTTGTCCCTTCCTTTTTGAAGTACAAGTTGCAATAAAACACATTAGAAGTTTTGCATCAGGTTTTTACGTGCCCACCAGGGTACCTTTCTTCCTTAGCGACTTCATGGCAATGCTTGACAACTGGGCTCAATCAATCAAAAGGGAAAAGGCAGCTCTGTGCATAAACCAGAAAATTACTTCAGGTCTTAAATAGCTGCCGTCGAGGCTGCCTGGGTGAGCCCTGTGAAGGCGAGGTGTGGAGCCAGAGGGATGCAGTGCGGGGCGAGGAGCCCTCCGAGCCCATTAGGGCCGCTGCGAGCGGCGTGTCGAGGATTGTGTTTGCCATCTGCTGTTGTATTATGAAGGGGCGAGTTTACGAGAGCTTTCCATATGTTGCCAAACAAATTGTCAAATAGGGGAGTTATTAAGAGCGCCATGGTTTTATTATATGGAAAATGGAACATGTGTTTNAGCGTGTCGAGTGTTTGCCATCTGCTGTTGTATTATGAAGGGGCGAGTTTACGAGAGCTTTCCATATGTTGCCAAACAAATTGTCAAATAGGGGAGTTATTAAGAGCGCCATGGTTTTATTATATGGAAAATGGAACATGTGTTTTGGGTTTGGGGGGTTGGTTTGAGGGGGTTTTCTTCAGGCTTTGTTTGGAAGTGGGGGGGGGGGGAAGGGAAATGAAATGGGTGGGGGCCCCACTCAAAGAGGAAAGCTTGAGGGTCTGTAGCACCTTTTGGTCTCTGGTTATGTGCAGTGTTAAAAACAACAGGGGTTTCCCTTCTCTTTTATGCTCAGGAGAGGGTGGTGAGTGGCCAGGTCCTTTCAGGACTTGATGCGCTCGCCTCAGTGTTCAGGGAGTTATAACATGATGACATCTGGGGCTCTGCTGATGCTGAGGAAAGCAAGGATCCGTGTCATTGTGGCCCAGTTCTTGCTGTAGATTTGCTTCCCATGGGCTGGACCCAGCCATGCACCGGCTCCTAGTTCATCCCCACAACCAGCCAAAGCCCAAACACCTTCATGAGAAAGGTTAAGCTCTCCTGGATGCTGCTCCAGGATGAGGCATCAAGCAGGCAAAGCCCAGTGGGATGGAGCAGAGCTGTTAGCCCATCTGCAGCCTTAGGAGGCAGCTCAGAACCTTGCTCCTATCTCGGGTGATTGGGTCAATGACCACAATTTAACAACCACAAGCATTTCCTCCACTCTTCCTGCTAAACAAGGAGTTTCCTCAGCTCCTGCTCCTCTATTCCTGGCAGAGCCTTTGGCTGACATCCCTGCTGTGGTGACACTGCACTGCCCAGGGATGTATGGGCTGTACAGACACCCCCAAGGCACAGCCGGAGCCCAGCGCTGCATCCTCCATCCCTGGCTCACTGTGGCAGGATGGGCGATGTTCCCGCTGGCTCCGGCTGTTGCTTGCCACCATCCCCTCTCCTGCTAATTCCCCGGTGTATTCACCTCGTCTTCACAGGCAATTTCCCCCATTGAAATGTCAGAGGATAATGGAGCGTGCTGTGACCTTGTTAGGGAGCTGGGCTCCGCACTGCGTCGGGAGGCAGCTGAGTGGGGCCGTGGGCACCGTGGGCTCCCGGGAATGCTGCTGTGTGTCTGCATCACTGTGTGTCCACATCAGGATGTGGGGATGCGCATGCCGTTCCCTGTCCTCAGCATCAGTCCTGTGTAGGCTGCAGAGCATCCGGTGGTTGTGGGGACTTCTGTCCCCATGTCACCTCCTCTTGCTGAGGAGCCCAACTGGGGGAATGCACCATACTGGACCTGGGAAAAGCACACAGCATCCCTGCAGGCATCGCTGGGGTTCCTGAGGGGCTTCCTGGGCTCCTTCCCCTCCTAGTCACACCATGTCCCTGATCACCAAGGCAGCCCTCATGGTGGGAGCTGATGTTGCCCAGGGTCAGGAACAGGGATGCTCACCTTGCTGATGGCCAGAGCTGTGCTTTCGGGCTGACCCCAGCAGGAGCTGCTGCTGCCGTGGGTTGGTTTTCCCTGTGGACTGTCGCACCTCCTCTCTGTTTCTCTTCCCTTTGCAGAAACACGGGATCCCAGTGCCCGTGACACCACAGACACCATGGAGCATGGATGAAAACCTCATGCACATCAGGTGAGAGACCAAGAGGGTGGGAAGCTCCTATGGGGTGAGGGCCCTATTTCCCCTTGTGCTGCATGGCCAGGACAGTTCTTTGTATCAGCAGAGCTGCCCTATCAGATGCTCCAACCTCCCTTTCTGCCCTGTTGACCATGTCCCACATGGCAGCATCCATCTCCCAAGCCTGGTACCCCTTGCAGGGTTGCTGCTAAAAGCCCCTGGAGACCCCATTATGTGTATTTACACCCATCCTCATGGGGTGGTTGGGACTGGGAGGGATCATCCTGCGGGGTGTTTTGGGGTTGCAGGTGCTGCAGTGATTTCTCTCTCCTTCCCTGCCTGCTGCAGCTACGAAGCCGGGATCCTGGAGAACCCCAAGGTAATGGCTCACAGCCACAGGGCCGGGGTGGCTCGTGTGTTTGCAGCCTAATTGGGAATTTCACGGTGCAGTGCATGGTGCCGAGGCCCTGCTGCCTCTCCCGGCACGTTAATTGCCGCTGGCGTGAAAAGGGGAAGGGACCGTTTCAGGGTGACACAGGAGGGGACGATGTCATGGGGCAGCAATAAAGGAGCAATTAGACAGATGAGGCACTGGTGGGAGAGCTGGTGGTGGAGGTCCGGGTTGGCCCCTGCAGCCAAGGATGCTTGTGCCTACAGGTCCCTCCGTGCTTTCCCATCCCCAACACTCAAAAGGATGTGGGATAAAACATCCTCTTGCATGGGGTGATGCTTTGAACCCTTTGGACCACCAGATCCTGGGCAGCATTGCCTAGCAATAGGGCTAGGAGCCTGGTAGCAATGGGGGTGTGTGAGCATGGCACATCACTCCTGGATGATCTTAAAGGTCTTTTCCATAGTTGATTCTATGTGCAGGTCCAGCCCTGGCTGCCTCCAGCAGTGCTCGTGGTCCGGCTGCCTGCTGGCCCCTGCCTGCACAGTTCATGCTCCAGCGGGTCACGATGCTCCTGAAACTATCCATCAGTGCTAATTAGACAATCAGGGAGAGGAGGGGGAGAGAGACAGGAGCTGGATGGAGCTCAGCGCCTGGAGCCTGCGCACCACAGGCGCGTGCCTCCGGCAGGGATGCAAGGAAGAGGAAGGTGGAAAAGGGGTCCTGCTCCCTCTTCAGTGCCCTCTGGAGGGGTGTCTGTGGGTCAGGCATTGCAAAGCTGGGTCCTCAGTGGGGCTCTTCCTCCAGCCCGGTTGGCACAGGGGTGGGTTTTCATGCCTGGAGCTGGAGCTGGTGGAGGTCTGACCGTGCCCTTCCTTGTGCACCCATCCTGACCCCTCTACATCCAACACCTCTTGGGGAAGGCCCCTAAACCCAAGGCTTTGCCAAGCCTGCTTCATTCCATAAGCTAGCTTGGAAAACAGGGCAAACGAATGCCCTGACCTCCTTGAGCATCCTCCACTCCCTCCACCAGCACTGAAGGTGGCTTCCAGGAGCATGGCATCATCACCATCCCTTTCCCCATCCCGGGAAGCAGCCCTGGGCACCATGGCATGATCCGGGGTACCAGGCACGATGGGTTCCCCTCCCCAAACCCCCGGGACCTGCCAAACGCAGGGATTTGAAAGCAGATGGTTGAGCTATTTTCTGCCTCTGTGAGGCCCGATTGAAGGGCAATGAGGCAGCTAATGTGGAGAAAGATAGAAATTTACTTGCTTTAACTTCATATGGCACTCTGAAAGAGTTCATTCAGGCCCGGGCACAACAATATCAGCCGGATGAATAAACCATTTGCGGCATCGATAGCTCTGCATCATGGTTTACTTCATGGACCATTTGCTTCCAATTTCTTCTCTTCTTGCCCCGTTTTTCTTGCTTCTTTCTTCCCCCCCTCCCTTTCTCTCTTTCCACACACTCTTCCCTTTTTTTTCCCCCTCTTTTTCCCTCCCCCCCCCCTTTCCCCTTTAAAGATGACATTGCAGGACTAGCCCCCCTGCGGGGAGGGATAAATAGAAGGCATTGATACACTGCAACAAACTATTTGTCATTTGAACTGTGCTTTTAGGAGGGAGAATAAAAAGAGGACAGCCTCGCACCCGTAATGATGGAATGCAAGCCAAATGTCACTTTTATTTCTATTTAGTTATTTTATTTAATAGGGGTTTTCATAGTTGGCTCGGAAAATTGGAAACTGCCTGACTTTGACTTCCAATGTTTAGTAAAGAGTTTTTAATACTTTCCAGTGTTCCCCCCCCCCTCCATCTTTCCTTTTGAACTCCAAGTTTTCCATCATCTCGTGCAGGTTTGTCTGGTTAATAAGTGTGATCAGGGCTAGGAGAGGCCAGACGATGTAAAATTGAAATCCTCAGCGCGTGTAATCTGTGCGCGGGGGGCACTGGGGAGGCGTTTTGTGGTTAAAACAAGGGGAAAAGGGGGCAAAAAAAGAGGTAAAATGGGCACCTCAGAGTGGTTCTGCTGGGGATTTCTGTCTGTATTCCTGGGATTTGGCAACAGTTGCTGCTGGGATGTGTGTCCTGGGGTGTGCGGTGAGGTAAGGGGTGTCCCTGGTGTGCAGGGACCGGGCTTTGCCAGTTAGTGGGGGACAAAAAAAGGAGTTTTCACTGAAATGCTTCTTGCCCATCCTCAAAAATATTGGATAAAAAGAACTTCCACAGAGGAATTTATTTTCCCTTTAAAAAGCTTAAAATCCTTTTACAGCAATCGCTGCTGGTTTTCTATTCTAACTGGCTTTCTACCTTGTCCTTATATTGGAGAGGGGGAGAGAAGGGAGGAAAAGTGAGCAGGAAAAGAGTTGTGCGTTAGAGGAGAGGAGAAACCGGGGCAGCCCCGAGTGCAGGCAGGGCCCTGCTGCCCAGGGATGCTCAGAGCCCCATCTCCAACCAGCCACGTTTCAAAGGGAAATATGAGGTTACCAGCACTAAACCATTTACAGGAGCAGCTTGATTTGGAGAGCCTTCACCTGTGGTGCTTACACAGGGGGGGTTAGGTAGTGGAGGCTCCTTTGAGTGTTCCAGTGTTGGCCAGGCACAGCCCTGCTCTGTGGTTCATTTGCTTACTGTTTCCTCCTTTCCCACAGTATCAGATGCTCCATGCCTCAGTTTCCCCTTCACCTCCCATAGTATCGGATGCTCCATGCCTCAGTTTCCCCTCCACCTCCCATAGCTGTAGCTGCATGGGTGGAAACCCCTTTAGAGACACAGGGCTTTGCAAACACCGGTCCCAAGATGTTTTGGGGTCAGATGAAATCGCAAAGCGTTTGCTCTCTGGGATGGAAAGCTTTTTCTTTTAATTACATTTCCCCCCTCTCTTCTGGCACGCACTTCAATTGCAGCAATTCAGCACCCGAGCCTCCGGTGGCCTGGCTCCGACAGAGATAAGATGCCACTTTCCCATAAATCTAAAGGAGGGGGGGGCAAAAAAAAAACCCAATATACATAAAGGTTGATGTGCTCTGAAATGGGTTTTTGCTTCGTTCCTCTATTTTCCCCCATGTGTATTAACCCCGGGGACACCATGAAAGAGCCGGTGTGCCTGGAGCACCTGCTGGGGTCAGGCCTCCTCATTAGTTTCTTCGGTCAGCATGGAATAAGCCGGTCCCCGACGCAGGGACGTGCGGGCGCCCGCCCTGCCGCTCGCATCCCGCTTTTCCCTGCCTGACTTGCTCCTCCGCAGCCATCCCGCCTCCAGCTGAGGGGGCGGCAGAGGGAGAGATGAGATCAAGTTGAGGGGAAAAATTGGCTGATTCTTCCAACCCCTTTGTTCCTGGGGCCTGGGTAAGCACTGATGCTGTGTGGTGCTGGCCCCATGCTTCGGGATGGGGGATGCGCACCGGCGATGGCGACTGGACACTAGGGATGGGAGATGCACATAGGGATGGAGGTTATATACCAGGGATGGGGAATGTACACCAGGGATGGGAGATGCACATCAGGGATGGAGGATATACACTGGGGATGGGAAATGTACATCAGGGATGGAGGATATACACTGCGGATGGGGAATGTATCCCAGGGATGGGGTTGCTGGTAGTGTTGGCCATGCCAACACCATTGACTCTCTTTTCTTCCCTTCCCACAGAATCAGGCTCCCCCTGGGCTCTACACGAAGACCCGTGATCCGGCCACTTCTCCCGACACCCCGGATGTGCTGGAGATCAAGTTTGAGAGGGGTAAGCATGTCCCTACAGCCCCTTGTGCTTCTGTCCCCCAAAGGCAAAATCCAGTGAGACATCAGGGCTTGGAATGGTGCATGCAGGGTGCTGGGGGACTTTGACTTGTGCAAAGGGTCTTGGGGACATCTCAAAGGGCTTGATGTGACCCTCCCCAAGAGCACAAAAGGGTCCGAGCCGCTTCCCCAGCCATCGATGTGTACTGCACACAGGGTCCCTCTCTTGCTCTGTGGCATAAAGGTGGCCTTGGCCAGTGTCACACCTTGGGAGCAGGACACGTCCAGTGGTGCCATCAGCATTACATGAAGACGGGGAGACCCCATTCCATCCCCAGGGATGAGCAGCAAGGCCCAGCCCTGGAGCCATCACCCAAGGGATGGGACATGGCGCAGCCACACAGACCCTATGCCACCATCCATCCTTGACCAGAGCAGCAGCAGCAGCAAGCCCAGCCCAAGCTGAGGGTAACCCCTGCTCAAAGGATCACCCCCTCCTCTCCACCAGCATCCCTGCTCCATGATAATGATCCCGCTGCACGGAGCAGCACACACACACACACACACCCCGCCCCAGAGCCCCATTCATCCCCTAGTTAATTTATTTGAAGTTTTAATCTAATTATTAACTATTTTAAAGGCTAAGCAGCTTTCTCCAGCCCCGTCGGCTCTCTGCCGAGCGCACCCCGGCCAATTCCCCGCCGGAGGATGCGAATAGAAAGAGCCGGGGCGAGGGGAGGGCGCAGAGTGGGGGGGCCCGCGCCGAGAAGCAGCTTAAGGTTCATTATTGCCGCGAGTTACATTTAATAGTAATTTACAACTGAGTTTATAAACCCCTGGAAAATAGGGGGTTTAAAGGGAGGGGGGATGCTTTGGTGCAAGGGTTGGGGGGGGAGCTGACAGCCCCCATCACTAGACAGGGCTGTAGCGGGGGTAATAAAGACTAGAAAGGGAGGCATTGAGGCTGATTGGCAACTGATAGTGCGTTAAATGGTAATGAGGAGGGCAGATGGAGGGGGGATTAGCCTCCAACTCCGCACCGCTTTTCTTTGTGGGCCCCGCAGCCCCCTTGTCAGCTTCCTAATACATTTATTGCTCATTTCACACCGCTAAAGAAAAATGCCTCTTTTCTATTCAGCATCACACACACACACCCCCCTTCCCGCACGGTGCCCTTCAACTAAAAAAATTAAGGCAAAAAGAAGGGGGAAAAGGGAAAAGAAAAGGTGCGATAATGAATTCATGGCGGGGAGCACCCCGCCGCGGGGTGCGTGTGCATGCGTGTGCGAGCACAGGGGTCCCCCTATAGACACCCCCCATGCTGGTAGGGGAAGGGGGGGGGGGGGGCCGGCCCCCCTTTGTCCCCCCCCCCCCGTCCCCCCCGCGGGGAGGGGGT
>NDXB01001919.1:132357-143165 GCA_002631895.1 Agapornis roseicollis
CCATTTGTCACACTCCCCCCGTCCCCAGCGCGGGTAGGGGCTGGTGGGACAGAAGGTGCTGCGCTGTAAGACAATTGCGGAGCGTGAAATTCAATTAGTTAAGGGCCTGGTTGCAATTTCACAGGCCCTAAAAAAGAGAGAAGGAAAAAAGAGGGGGAAAGAAAAGGGGGGGACGGGACATTTTTATGGCCTTATTTATTTATTTATTTCTCTTCTCTCCTGAGGTGGCCCCCTCCCCACCCTCCCCCCTGCACCAGCTTGGATATGCCTTTTTAAGAAGTTATTTAGAGTTCATATCTGTCACATCTATTTAACGCTTGCGGGGTGATGTTCCAGACGGGGGGATCCTGACACCGGCTGATCCTGCCTGTCCTCCGCAGGTGTCCCTGTGAAGGTCACCAATGCTGGGGATGGAGCCACTCATTGCACAGCGCTGGAGCTCTTCGTGTACCTGAATGACATCGCGTGAGTGCCCTGCATCCTGCCCCCTGGATGGCAGCATCCCCGTGGTACCCAATGTGGGGTGGAAGTGGGATGCTGGAAGCAGGCACATCCCAGTGAGCACAATGGGAAGTGGTCAGCAGTGAGAGGATGGGACAGCCCCAGTTGGGTTCTAGCTGCGTCCCACTTGTACCAGTCATGCCAACAAGTGGAGTTGGGCAGTGAGGCTAGGAGCACAGGGGATATTTAGGGCTTTGCTTCCTGTGCATGAGGAGGGATAAAAAGTCTTATAAACATCCCCTGCATCTACTGTGTGCCATGGCTATATGGCTGGGTGAGGAGGGGCTTTGGCACCCTTTGGCACCCTTACCTGCAGGATACCCTTCAGTCTGGACTCCAGCTCCTGCATCCTGGGGGTATCACCTCACCCTGCATGCCCATGGGCCCTCCATGTCCCTTTTGGGTGTAGAGTTGGAGGTTTTGGGGCATGGACACATACTTGGCTGAGTCTATCGCCTTGTGATTTTCTGCCCTGTGCCACCCTGTGCCACCCTGTGCCCAGTTCCTGCTAGCTGGCACAAGAATACAGCAGCATCCACGAGGGCACCTGCTCCTCCCATCCCATGCTAAATGCTATCCACCTTTGTGCCTATGCCTTTATCCCCCTGGCACTGAATAGGAATGAACTTTTCCCATTCACTTCTTAAGTGTTAATTAAGTGGTTTTAAAATTACTTTGGCCATTGGGAATACAGCGTGGAACATCCTGTCTCCTTGCCTGGTCTATTTTCCAGTGGCCCAAGTGGCAATCAAGGATGGTGGCACAGCCAGGAGGAGGGGAAAAGGAGAGAAAATCCATCTCCTTGTCCCCTGCCCTGCATGGGGGTCATTACTGACGGACACCAGTGCTCTCAGGGGCTGGCCACGCTGTCATATAGGGTTTGTTCCCTATTGTCCACCCTTCTGACCCTCTGCTTGTAGATGTGCAATCTCTCTTCTCCTTGGCAGGGGCAAGCATGGAGTCGGGCGCATCGATATCGTGGAGAACCGCTTCATTGGGATGAAGTCCAGAGGTGAGCAGTGACCCACGGGCAGTGCCATTCCTGCCCTAAAAACAGCATAAAAGGGAAAACCCTGGTGGGATGAGGTGGGTGCGCAGCATCGCTGGGGTGCTGTGGCTCAGGTCACGCCAGCAGCACTCAACTGCTTCATCCCCATCAGCTTCAGATTCCCCTTTGATAGGGACTTCTCATTGCTCTCCAATGAAGGGAGCTACCCACTCACTGCCAGTGCCACTGCTTGCATCAGTTTGGGGACCACCAGAGACCCAGGTCTTGGGTGAGACCTGTCTCCAGTGCAAAGATGCTCATGGGAGGTCCTGGAGGGCTCAAGGCTCTGCAATACAGGTACAAAGTGCAGAAGGCCAATGTGAGTCACTGAGGGGTTTTAAAGCCAATTCTTTGATTTATCCATGCTTTTGAGGCTGTGACTCTTGGTATTGATCACCCATTAGGATCAGCTTCATTGGAAATCTCTGCAGGCAGTGAGCTGCCCCGCTCAGAATTAAGTATCAAGGCTGCTGAGCATCATCTCCCATCTCCTCACCCCTGCTCTTTTGTTTTAAATCTCATTAATACCTAATTAAATGCTCCCTTTCTTTACACTTGCCCTCTGCGCAGAGGAGCAGCACATATTGGTAAGGCTCAGCCTGTGGTCTCCCTCCCCACTGCAGGGCACCAGAGAGCATCAGCTCCGAGAAGCCAGAACTAAAGCCCCAAATCGTTTGATGTGTGTTTGAATAACCAAATTAAAGCCAAAAGAAGGAAGGAAAAGGAAACCCCAGCCCACACGCACCAGCCTGTGCATTTGCATGCAGGATGCTGAGTAATTTGTCAAAATCTGGTTGATTTTTTCTAAGAGGCACTGACAAGCTCTAGTGACCCTTCAGCATTCAATAATTTCTGTAAACCCCATTTATCTGTCATGTCTGTCTCCTGTGTGACATTGCCAAGCGATCGGTGCTGTGTGTGTGCCGGCAGATGCAGGAGGACCAGGCTTGCTGTGGGGATAGCAAGGTCGGGTGTTTCATGTACCAGAACCAGACCTTGACAGTGGGTTTTCCCCTTTGCTGTGAGCAGCATCCTGCCCCTATTTTGCTCTTTGGGATTAAGAGAAATCTCCCAGAAATCTGCTCTGAGAGATGGGGCAGGAGAAGGATGGAGCAGGAGGATGCTGCTGGTACCCACGTGGCTTTGGGGTGCAGAGCAGCTCAGGGTGGCTCCACCACCTCACTGTCAGGAGCATTTTGGACCCCAATAGTGTTAGGCCAAACAGAGAAGGAGACGGGACCTGGGTTTGCAGGTAGGACATGGTCCCTTAAATCCCAGCAGCATGTGGGGACCCTATGGACTTGAGTTGTGCAGGTTGCTTGGGGAGCACATGGACCCCTTCTCTCCAGGGAACCCACTCTGCAGGAGAAACTGAGGCACGGGCAGCACAGCATGACTCCTCCATGACTCCTCCATGGCCATAGAGGTGGCAGCAATGGTGCCTCCTCTCCCTCACCTCCCAGACCCGGGGAGTGGGAAAAGAGCACAACTCGTTTGCATTGATTTTTACTAAGCTCCTAATTGAACTTCATTAAGGCCTAATGGGCGAGGGGCGAGCGGAGGGTGCCCCCACCACCCTTCCCAGCCCTATTAACTCGGCTTTGCCATATTTGTTTTACTGGGAGGACGGTGGCTAATGATGGGGTGCCGGGGAGCGGCGCTGCAGCCGGCTGGGGGGGCACTGCTCAGCCGGGGGCTCTTGGCTGCAGGCAGGAGCCTGGTGCTGCCTCCCCCGCCTCTCACATCCTCATTATCAAATTATCTTTTTAACTCCGAAGGGGGGCTAATTAAGTGAAGTAAATGAAATCAGTGGGGAGGAAGCGGGAAGGAGGGGATGGCTGCTGCCAAAAGAGCCGAGCGCTGCCTTCAGCTGCAGCTTTGCCTCCCCTCGGCTCTTGCCTTTCCTTTTCCCTTTTCCTCCTCTCAATGCACTGAGCCGATGGAGGAGGAAAGTGGAAAACCTTCCCCTGTGATGAACCCATAGCCGGCCATGCTCAGCCTCAACCCTGCACCAGCAGCACCATCCCATGGGCAGCATCGCTGTCCCCTTCCGCCTGGGAAGCCACCGCATCCCGTCCTGCCCCAGGGATGCCAGCCCGCACTCAGCACAGCACAACGGCTCGGGTGGAGGTGAACTGACAGCAGAGGTTACAGATTTTAAGCAGCAGCAGCTGTCTCCTTGGCTGCCCCCCTGCATATCCCCCCCTTCCCCAGCAGTAATTATGGGGTGATTGAAGCATCGCCAGGCTGCGGTGCTGACACCTCTGTCTTTTTCCTGTAAACATGGGGAGATGAAAATAGACACTTGGAGACGCTGCGAGTGTCACTTCGAAGGTGTCTCCTGTCTCCTTGGTGGCTGGGAGAGAGGATGTCAGCTCCTCTCCCCTCTGCCCTGGCTGTCACGCTCTGGTCTGTGGCCCTTTAGCATCAAGTCAAACGGGACAGGCAGGGGTGCAAACAAATGGCAGGAGGTAGTGGTCAAGACATAAACCCGTATCTTCATTCAGTCCAAACTGGGTTTAATACCTCCTAAGGGGAAGGAGAGGGAATATGAATTGTGTTAGTGGCATCTGGGCTTCATGGTCAGGGGCTGGAGGGGGCAAACAGCAGCCTTCTGGGCTCACCAAGACCATAGGGATGGCTGGGTTTGGTGTTAACTTGGCTGTCTCCTCCTGTAGCACTGTGGAGATGGGTGGATGGTGAGAACCCTGAAGCTACCTTTGGGGACCAGGCTGCAGCACTGCTGGGGTGGCCTGAGAGGAGGGGGTAGCTCTTTGGGACAGTCGGAGCCTGTCCTGTGCCTGCAGGATCATGGACACTGGTAGGGATGAGGTCTGATGAAGGGACCTGGGCTGCCATGGTAGACAGGGCTCCTGCTGTGCCCATGGGATTGTGGCTACCCTGGGGCAGGACTCACTTGAGCCTGTGCTGCTCTCCAGAGCAGAGTGGGCAGATCTTGGTGCAGGTTTGAGCCCCCATGACAGCCCATGGGCTCCTCTCACCCCCTCTCTCTGCTGTTTGCGGGGATATCCCCTTTGGCAGGTATGGTTTCCTATAGGGTTTCTTTATGTACCAGCAAAACCCAACTGTGCAGGTTCCCTTCACCATTCCCATTGCTGTGCCATTGCACAGGTGCTCGGCACTGGGAGGGGACAAGCAGGGAACGTGCTGGTGGAGCAGCCATGGGCAGGTAACATCCACACCAGACTGTCTCAGCATTCCCCCTGACATCTTTCCACCCACATCCAACCTGAAGCCACTCTATGGCCACCCTCATCTTCATGGTTGGACTTGATGATCTTAAAGGTCTTTTCCAACCTGGTTGACTCTATGATTCTATGACAGGCCAGGTTGGACGAAGCCTTGGATGGCATAGTTTAGCGTGCAGTGTCCCTGCTTATGGCAAGGGGGGTTGGAACTAGAAGATCTTAAGGTCCTTTCCAACCCTAACTATTCTATGATGCTATGATTTAAGCACCAAGTAAACACGTTATACAGCAAACAACCCCTGAGCAGCTGCAACAAACGGAGCAGCTCCCCCGCAGCGTTAGCCCCCATCACCAAAATAATAAGCATCCCTCCATCCCCAGGCCTTNATTTAAGCACCAAGTAAACACGTTATACAGCAAACAACCCCTGAGCAGCTGCAACAAACGGAGCAGCTCCCCCGCAGCGTTAGCCCCCATCACCAAAATAATAAGCATCCCTCCATCCCCAGGCCTTGTGAAATGGGAAAGAGGGGGGGGGAGTGGGCCCTGCCATCCCCAAATGAGGTTGCCCTCCCAGCCCCCAGGTAGCCTCATTGCTTCCCAGCGGCCGAGGGGAGAGGAGGGTACTTGAGGCCCTGGCTCCCTGTGCCTGTGCCCCGCATCGTTCCTTTAATTACAGGTTTTCAGCGGCGCAGCGCTGGGCAGGGATCGGCGGGGGGATCGGTTCCCAAAGCCTGTCATTTCCCCTCGTCAGAGTGCCTCTTCAAAGAGGGGAATCTAGACATTTTCTCCGCAAGGTGCGGAGTGGACTGTCTCAGCCCCAGCATGAATATAATGACAGATGCATTTTACAGCGAGCCGGGACTGAATGCGCTCGACCACGGCTCCTTCTGTCAGCCAAGTCATTATTTTTTGTCATTTGCTGACAGTTTTGGCCTCATTCGTTTCTCTCTCTTTTTCTGTTTTTCCCCCTGCCTGGCAAAATGGCTAGGTATCTATGAGACCCCAGCGGGAACGATCCTATACCACGCACATTTAGATATCGAGGCCTTCACCATGGACCGGGAAGTACGGAAAATCAAGCAGGGGCTCTCCTTGAAATTCTCCGAGCTGGTTTACAATGGTACGTGTGGTCCTTCGGTCCATCCCTGCCACCGCAGCATCCTCCCAGCCTTCCTCCTCTTCCTCCCTTGTTGCTACTGCAGGCTGTAGGTCCTACTCGTACATGTGCTTCGGGCTGTAAAATTCAGGTGTGGATTTTAAGGCTGCTCACAGGGGTGAAAAATGGGTTTGTTCATGCCAGGGGCTGAGCTTGACTCCATACTCTGCCTGTTTTCGTGCCAAAAAAGATCTATGCCTGCCTCCGGAGGGTGATGTTGCCTTCCAGGAGGGTTTGCAGATGCAGGATGCTCCAGGCAGCCCCATCCAACACATTCAAGTCTCACAGGCTCCAATTCACTGCCTCTTTGTGTTCCTCCAGCCGCCGTGGTCCAGGGTCTATGGGACAGCAGGGTCTTGGCCATGCTATGCGACGTGCAGCCCACACAGCGGCACTGCGGGTTGTGGCTTTGCAGGGATACAGGAGGGGCTCCCAGCAGCTCCCAGCATGGCCAGGCTGGGCAAGGACATCACTGTCTGTGATGGGCCAGGGGCCATAGGGGACAAGGGGACACTGGCTCTCACCACTGTTAGGGACAGAAACAAGCCCCCTTGCCCTTCCTCCTGCAGTGCGGGTCTGCTCACGTGTGATGAGTTTAAGGGGTCTCAGCTCAGCCCCTGCCCTGCACTGCTGGGGTGGGTGCTGCCAGGTCTGGGGAACCTGGAATAGCATCCCGGGAAGGGACATCAGCTCTGCCCCAGGGTCTGCTCCATGGATCAGCCCCGACCCAGCTGCTGGTGCTAAGCTGAAGGATGCAGGTTTAGCCAAAGAGCTGTAGGTGGGTTCAAAACACTGCTGCTCATAGCTGATGCCTGCTGCGTGGCTCCAAGTGATGCGTCCCCATGTCCTGTGCCCTGTCCAATTCAGAGCTGATGTCCTTGGAACCCTGCACTGAGATTTTCCTGTCTCTCAGCCAAACAACACTTTTATCTTTCCTATGTCCTGATCTCTCAGCCTCCCGGTTCCTCCTCCCTTCTCTTTCTAGGCATTTCCCTCTAAGCACGGCGGCTGGCATGATTCCCTTGTGATCTTCTATGGGAAGATCCCACAAAACCAAGCTGCCTAGGGGAGCTTGGGCTTCAGGAGCAGCCGATCTAGCGGGACTGGGTCAGGCTGCCTTCTCCACTTTAGTTCCTGATGCCTGTGCTTGTCCTCAGCACCTTCCTCTTCAAGGATGCTCCCTCCTGTATCTTCCTCTGCAGTGCCCAAGCCTCTTTGCTGCTTAAACCATATGTAGGGACCTGGCAGGGCAAGAGCTTCTGGGGCTGCAGGCATCTTGGTTACCTTTCCCTTGAATCACAGCTTCTGATTCACTCTCTGATGCTGTTCTTGCCTCTGGCTGGTTTTATTAGGCTTAGTCCTGCACTGCCTTTATTTTGCTTATTTTATTTCTTAGTTTGAGCATAAACCCATTGGTTTCTTTCTCACCGCTCACTTGTGAAGCCACCACATTAAAGAGCCACTCGGGGAATCGTGATTTCACTTCTCCCTCCCCACCTCTGCCAGGCGAAGGCTGCTGTTTCCTTGGTTCCAGTTGCTAAATCCCCAGGGACTTGCGTGGTCCCTTAGCAGCTGAGCCCAAATCCAAGGAACACCCTCAAAGGGGGGCAAACAGCACCCGTGTGTCCCCATGCCGGAGGTCAGGCTTTCAAGCTCACCTTCCTTTAACATCTCATTATTGCAACTAGTCCTGATTTTAGGAGAATTAGTGTTTATCTTCCCCCCCATCCCATTGATCCCATTGTGGAGGGGTGGCTTTGAAGCCAGTTCCCCTCCCGCAGGTACAGCCAGGTGTGGAAATGCCATTGTCCCTCCACCCGCACTGTGATTAGGGCAGGATGGAGGTTACAAGGCAGGAAGGTCATTAAGGGAGATCCGCTTCCAATGGGGAATGTGTGTGCAGTGGGGGGCGAGGAGAGGGGGGGATGCTTCCTCACACCTGGAGCTGTCAGAGTCAGGATTTAAGTACCTGGTTATTACTTCAATGTGTCTTGGGTTGCTTTTTACAGGGATGCAACAGCCCTGCATCAATCCTGATGTCTGAAGAGTTGTACCTGGGGGGTGGTTACCTAAATAGGGGTGTATTTGCCTGGATGCAGGCTCCCTGCCTGTATGGCAGTGCTATTGGTGGTATGGGGTCCCTGGACCCCTTGGATGTGCCACGGTGGGGTTAGGGTCAGGGATGTGGTTTCAGTGGTGAGGGGGTGCAGGGCTCTGATGCTGTGCTTTGGATCAGGGCTGCATGGATCCCAGGGATGAGGCTGCAGGATACGGCCCCGCTCAGGGGCTGATGAGGGCAAACACAAAAGAAACTGTTTGTTGCTTTAATGGCTTCGGTGGGAGCGCAGCTGGGAAAGGAAAGGTGAGAGGGCACCGGTGTGCGAGAGCAGGGGGCGATGGGGGAGATAAAACCTGGGGCTGACCGGAGCGTGGTGAATGGGCTCTTTCTCTCTTCACCTCTATCTCCCTTTCCATCTCCCAGGCTTTATTCCAGGTCTCCCCGGCTAATTACCCCACTTAGGGATAGGAGGGGGCACAGGGATAGCAGGCAGGGCTGCGGTCCCTCTGTGCACCCAAGGTGGCCTTGGTGGATGGCAATATGAGGGGCTGCTCCCATAGGCTGTTATGGGGGGCTGCAGTGTAACCACATCACCCCAACACCCAGCCTGGGCACTCATTGTCTGGGGACTTAGGGTGCTGGGGGGCTACTGGTGTGGGGAGGGGAGGCACTTGCCATGATTGGGGGGTTGGATGGGGCTTTCTGTGGGTGCCAGCACCTGTTCCCTGTGTCCCACCAGCCTCTTGCTCTGGGAGCATAGGGAGAACAAGTCACACTTCCCCATAGGCAGAGCTTATGGTTGGGGTTGGCCCCTTGGGGCTGCTCCCTGCCCATCCCAGGGGAAAACAGCTCAACTCCTTCCTAGGGCTGGGAGTCGATCCCCCCCCCAAATCTGTGTCCCTTTGTCTGTCTCTACCTGACCCTCCTGAGTGTTTGTTGAGTGGCAGTTTCATACTCAACAAAGCTGAAAGCAGAATGGCCTCCCTGACTCTTCTTCACCAGACATCATTTTCCAGGTGGGAACCCAAGGGCCATCAAAGGGAAGGGACACACATGAGGTCCCCATCCCTCAGAGCTGAACCTGGGTGTCCCAGCACCTCATCTCCCTCTCTCAGTCCTGCAACCGCATCCCTGCTTGGTCACCCTGGGCCCCCCCCATCCTGCCTGCTGTCCCCATCACCCTTCCTCTTGCCCGCAGGCTTCTGGCACAGCCCCGAATGCGAGTTCCTGCGGGAGTGCATCGGGCGCTCGCAGGAGGCCGTGGTGGGCACCGTGCGCCTCTCTGTGTTCAAGGGGCAGGTCTACATCCTGGGCAGGGAGTCCCCGCGCTCGCTGTACAACGAGGAGCTGGTGAGGTGAGTGGGCTTTGGGGGACCGGGGTGGCTGGCAGCGAGCATCCCCTCCCAGCTCACTCCATCCCATTGCATCCCGCTCCATCCCATCCCGTCTTATCCCATCCCCAGTGACGCCATCCTCCCAGCCAAAGCACGAGCCATGTTTTCAAGTCAATATTATTCTTTTTTCCTCTGGCTTTTCCCTTTTCTTCGCGTTGTTTTCTCTTTCTCTCTTGCACTCGCTCCCCCCCAGCCCTCCCTCAACCCCTTTCAATCTCTCTAAACACTTTATAAGCCATAAATACACCCGAATGAGTTTAGATCAGTCGGAGTAAATGTCAAATTATCTTCTCTCTTTCTCTTCTCTGGCTTTTTTCCCCCCTTTCCCTCCCCCTCGAAATCAACAGCTCCTAATAATCCGTCCCAACCGTTCATTATGCTTCGCACTCTCACTTGGAGAGATTAAATGAATAAAGTATATAAAAAAATCAGGGAAAAAAAAAGAGGGAAGAAAAAAAAAAGGGGGGGTGGGATGGAGGAAAAGAGAGAGGGAGAGAAAAGCAGGGGCACTTATTCTCCCTGCGTCTCCAACCATTTTCCTTTTCTTTTTGATTTCTACATCGCTGGTTTGAAAGCTTTTGAGTGACGGCGTCACAGGAGCCCGAGAGAAAGCTGTGAGAGGCAGAGCTGTGTGGAAATGCCTCTGCACAGTAGGTAGAAAGTAACGTAATTATAGAGCAGGTCAGAACCACTCGAATGAGCAAAAATAAAAGCACAGAGGTTTTTCTGCAGCCCGTCAGGGGAGGTAAAATCGTTGTAAACTCTTTCTGGGTTTTTCTTCTTCTTCTTTATTTCCCTCCACTTCCTCCTTTAGGGTTTGTGGCTTCTGGGAAATGAGCCATGTGTTTTGGGGATGTAGGAAACCATCGGAGCTGGGATGTGGTGGGTGAGACACCAGCCACTGTGGCCATAAACCCTATCAGTGCCAGGGGGTCCAAAGTCCCACTCTCCTGCCCTGGACACTGATGTCCCTGCGTGGCATGGGAAAGCCATACCCAAGGGAGAGCTCTGGGACAGGGCGAGTGTCCCTGCTTGCTGCAAGGGGGGAAATGGTGATGATGCACACGAGGAACCATAGAGGGAAATCTGGGGCTGTGTCTCTAGGAGTGACTTTGTGTCTCTGCAGTTCCTAAAGCCACATGCCCCTTCTCCAGGGGGTAATGGGGACCCTATCCCAAGCCCCCAGCAACTGTGGAGGGGCAGCAGCAGGCACTGGATTAGGGGGTCCCCTGTATCCTCTCCCTACCCAAACCACAGCCCAAGCCCCCCAGGACCCCCCAACCCATTGCTGGTGCCTTTCTCTCTGCAGCATGAACGTGCAAGGGGACTACGAGCCTGCCGATGCCACCGGCTTCATCAACATCAACTCACTGAGGTTTGTGGGGTAGAAATGGGACCCTCCCCAAGGGGGGCAACCCCCACCCCCCAGGGGCTCTTT